>JAVQKC010148407.1:0-14464 GCA_036025475.1 Philypnodon macrostomus | reverse complement strand
TCTCTCACAGTGGACATGCACCTACGATGAAAATTTCAGACCCCTTCATGACTTCTAAGTGGGAGAAATAGCAAAATAGCAAGGTGTTCAAATACTTGTTTTCTTCACTGTATATATTTCAGTCACAGGATGGGCTTGTCACAAGAACAGACAAAAGGCAGAATGAATAAAACTAGATATATTTTTTCCTTTGCCAACTGTGCTATGGGCGAGTGTTCTTGCCTCAACCAAAAAATAAGCCTGAACGTATCATACGGGATTTGCAGTAGGAGAAGAATGGGGCATATTTTTGTATAAAGCATCTTTTTTTTGACAGATTTACTTTTTATTACCCTCATCATTTGGAAGTGTGAAAAGCCTGGGACATCTCTTTCTGTTTTCTGCATCTTCAATTTAATAACACTTTCTTATGTTATGACTTTGCAAGTTCATGAACTAGACATGGCATGAGACCGGCAGTTTGCTATAGGCCTATCATACCATGGTATCCGAGATAATGACAGTAGTGTTGATGAATATTGCCCCCAGGCCTGACTACAGTTTGGTAAATGTGAAAGTAAGAATGCAATATATCAACAATTGAGCCTGCTTAGTTGTTATTCTCTTGTTGAAATGGGACTGGTATTTCTTCACTCCTGGGCCATTTAAATGTAGTTTTTTTTGTTCATCACCAAATTGCATCTAGAGTTAGCTAACTTAATGGAATACAAAATGTCTACATTATCATAGGCTATGGCAAGTTAGTACCAATATTTTGTAATCTTGTTTTGGCTTAGTAATTTGTATATCACTCACTAATTGACTATTGGTTGTAAAACTGTGGTGTCTTTTTCAATTTAAGTTTTTGATCGGTGTTGAATGTGACCTGGTTTAGACCTGATTAGTCCCGGTAAATGTTGGCATAGACCTTGTTTAGACCCCCATTTTATAGTCCAGTTTTTGGTAAGTGTTACTTGGTGAATGAGAGTAGACTTTACATTTCTTTGTGTGATCCATGTTGCTTGTTGAGTCTGTTCTTCTTTCGTTTCCTGTTATAATGATTGTACAGTGAATCATTGCGGTGGTCTTTGTCTGGTCTTTGGGGGTTGGCCTGAGGCTCTGAAGCTGTGGTCTAGGCCTCAGGGGTCTGTACAAGATGGTTAGTCTCATCTGCTGTGGTCCACTGTGGCCTGGAGACACTTTGTTTGGCATCTATTCTGATAAATCACCATTCTTCACACTTTTTAGTAACTCTTATTTTTTACCATACCAAATTGCATAAATGGGGCTTTAATAGTGCTGTCTATTAATTCTGGTCAAACTTATAACATTCTAGCACAAACTTGTTTAATAAAGTATTGCCCTCTTTGGGTCAAACTACAGTTGAATTTTCCTATTACAATTATATACATTACTATGTACACAGGGTCAACAGGCTCTGATAGGCCTATGTCTCAAACCATGCTGTGAATGAACCAGGGCTCTGACCCAGAGGTTTAGTTACATGGATGGTTGCCATGCTTTGATAAAATAATGTTGGGTGTAAATTATACTTGATTCACAAAATGTTGGGTTTAGACTTACTCAATACTCAACCTCTTCTAGTATTTTTCAGAATTACGATGATGAGGCTAAGTACACTATAACGGGTTGAGATAGTATTGTTGATATCGCCCAGCCCCTGTCTGCAACATGTGCTTTGTTATTCTTCTTTGGGGCGGCAGTGGTGCAGTGGGTAGGTGCTCGCCCTTCAACCAGAGGGTTGGTGGTTCGAGTCCCCGTCCAAGCACATGCTGTTGTTGTGTCCCTGGGCAAGACGGTTAACCCGCATTGCCTATGAGTGAATGAATGAATGAATGAATGTGGTGGTGGTTGGAGGGGCTGTAGGTGCAGCCCCCCCCAGGGCAGCTGTGGCTACACAAGTAGCTTACCAACACCAGGTGTGACTGTGGAGTGAATGAATAATGTAATGTAAAGCATCTTTGAGTCTTGAGAAAAGCGCTGTATAAAACTAATGCATTATTATTATTATTTTGCAAAATTAACCAAAGCTGTATTAAATCTTAGTAGACCAAATACAGCTCAGTGTGGAAGTATCTAGTGAACCCATGGTTGTGCTCCCTGGGGTTGCCTGTACCCGGGGCCTGCCTGTCCCTGCCCGGCCTGGCCCTCAGTCAACAGGAGGCAGCCCTGAGCCCGGAGCTCCCACAGCAGCAGGAAGCACCACCAGCAGGAGTCAGGCTCTGTCAGAAGTCCTGCCAAACCATCTATAAGGACCTTTGCCAGAGTACTGGGGCAAACACAGTGAAAATATTGCATTAGTTCTTACAGCTATAGCCAGACTAGAATGTACAGTGTAAAGTAGTGTTTGGCTTAATTACATAATTTATATTGCTCTGGATTCATATTAACAATGTTGATGTTGTTGATAATCGGTTATACTCTGAGCTACAGATGTCTTCCCACTATAACCACTACTAGTGATCACTACAGACCATGTCTCCTTGTCTGTTGATTAATGCATCTTAGAGAGTTTTTTTAACACAATGCAATCCATCCATTATAAAATGTATGATGCCTCAGCAAGCAGCAAGCTTTGGCGTCTGTTCAGGATGTACCCCTCCTAAGGCCCATAATTGCTAGGATGGACTGCAGTCACCAGCAACCCCTAACGAGAATAAGGAAAGAATAATGATAATAATAATGCATCGGTTTTATATATCACTTTCCGTGCACTCCAGTGACTCTGGTAGTGGTTAGCTACTTGTGTAGCCACAGCTTCCCTGGGGCAGTTTGCCATTGTACGCCTACCACCACCAATCGCACAACCACATTTATTCATAGGTAATGATTGTATTACTGAATACAAGACAATCCCAACTGAATTCATCCTACTTTATTTCTGACGTGGGTAGTGAAAGCTTAAAACCGATGTGTAATTTCTAGGCATCTATCATATCTTTGCTGGGCCTATACTTCTCTATCATTCAGGTGTTCAAGTACTAAGGCATTTAAATAAGGCAATTTTCCTCCTTCAGCCAAGAGACTTTGTCAATCAATGTTTGATGTAACGCAGCGCCCCATGTATTGTAGCCTACCACACTACACAATTTTCTCTACACTCACCTCTTGACTCTTGTCAGGTCCTAGTTTAGGAGCCCACCTTGCTCACTGTCAACAGAGCACATCTTAAAGTCGTGATTTTGGGGAGAGGCAGATGGATGGGCTGGTTTGGTGTCACCCGGTTATAAAAACTCCAGGATGCAGTGATGAAAGGCGCTGGTGTGTGCTTTGAACAGCTCGTCTGTCATGGCTGCTGCTGCTGTCTGCTGCGTGGCTCCGGGTCAAACTGTGATACACAACTCCTGGAATTTGTGCTTTTTAAGTTTTTCATGTTCAAATCGACCGAGGGGGAGAACCGAGGGGGGCACAACCAGGAAGTGGCATTAATATTAATACAGTTGTGTGTGAAGAAGGCTCGGAGGAAGACCTTTCTGCTTTATCTGCTTTCAACCCCTGTTGTGCTGCTGCTCTTTTTACTTCTCTGTTGTACAATATTTAATGTTTTGCCTTTCTGAATATGTTGATCTAGATTGACTTGAAATGCCAAATGGAATTAGCTTTGTGTTAAGTCTTTTTGAAGATCATTTGCTGTCAATAGCTTCATATGGAAGGTATCATTGAGATTGAATGATTTGTATATACATTCTGTTTAGTGTAGACTTCAATGATTTTCCTTTTTTCTATGCCTGAATATCTGCCTGGAATGTGATCTGAGGAAGACCCCTGTTAAAAGTACCCATGTGATTTGCCGTGGTGAGACACTGTTTTGTTGTGGACATTGATGTTCAGTGACTGTTAGCTTGCCCTTGCTATAGTGATGTTGTAGTGTCAACTACAGGTCACAGTCTGGGTGTGAGGGTTACCTCCTGCTAATTTCTTTTTGAAGGTTCAAACCAGATCTGTCCAAACTGCAGCCCAGGGACTAGTCATGACACTTTGCAAGATTTAATTGGGCCCTCAACTTCAAAAAGAAAAAGTATTGATTTTGGCAGTATTGAAGAATCGTTTTAGCTATTTGAACATTTCTACTGCTTTTAAACCAGTTTTGTCTTACCTTTCTGTACGGATAAGTTACCCATATGGCAGTAGTCCCAATTTCCAACAGATTGTCGGCTCTGAATCAAAACAACAAATATATCAAGAACAATGAACAAAAAATATCTAGCTTTCATAATAACTAAAACTGTTGTGCTTGCTGTTGATTCAAACTCATTCTATCCCAGCTCTAGCATATGCTGTGAAGTCTCGGCCTCTGCTGTATCTCTGTGTTGATGAGGCTGATGTGTGCGGTCTTTGCACAGACCCCGGTCCATCCTGTGTGTGTGAGGGAAGGTGCAGCCGGGTTTGACATCTCTCCTGAACTGAAAAGGGAAATCCCTGTAGGCAGCGTACAGAGAGGAGGAGGGGGCTGGGGAGAGGGAGGGTGCGATCTCAGCGAGGTGCGACCCCTTAGGGCTAATGTTATTCTCTGATCGTCGGCTCCTTACACACACACACATCTCAGACTACAGCTCAGTCTGTGTGTGCCGGATGATGCGCTCATGCAAAGAAGCCAGAGCGCCCCAGGAATAAAAATAAACATTGAACTTCTCATCTGTGCATTGTGTCTGTCTATGCAAGTCTGTTAGTTATTTGTGTCTAAAAGTGTAGTTTTCTGTTATTTGTTAGCATCCATTTGATTGGGAAAAGGAATTTTAGCTTCCTCATTGGCGTGCATATAATTGTGAATGTTTATGAATAAGCTCAAAAATAAAATAAAGGTGACATTTTGTCATTCAATGTTATTGTTTTGAATGTCTACCAACACAAATTGCATATTGTGATTATGATGTACCTCGGCTTTACTCCTCAATAACAGGCCATGTGTTTTGAACATGAATTGAGTGAAAGGCTGTTATTCCAACGTCGAAAACACCCAAATAATAAACAGATAAAAATACCACTTGTTTGCATATATAGTGCTTGGAGAATCTGACATGTTAAGTTTTATAGACCCTATGGAAACAACAACTTAACCCCAATTTGACTTAACATATCGGTGCATTAAGTGACATGTAAAGTTTTTTGTGGCTATATTTTTCTTTAAGTTGGTAATAATAGTATAAATAATAAGAAAATACTTTCTCCCTGACTGGAACCAGTATTCTGGCTAAAATGTTTCACAGAAACCTCCAGAGCCCACCACAGAAGCCACAGACTGAACCAGACCTGAGCTTGATTTTTGTGAACCACATTCCCAGGGGCTCAGTATGGTTCTGCATTCACTATACTGGTCTGTATGCTGCTCTGACAGTACAGCAATGCATTATTTGAACAGTTATAAAAATGGTTTGAGAAAAACTGGTGTCAAGTAGTGGTTCTCAGAGCTTTAAAGGGGACTATGCAACTTTTCACTGTATTCTCATATCAATTCTGTTTTTAGCACCACCTCTCTTCATTGCAAGTCAGTTCTGATTTGGCTAGATTGAAAATCCCAAATATTTCCATTACTTACATTAACTGTGGTGGAGATGCTGATTCTGTTCATTGCAAAGCCACATGAAAATGGCCCTGACGAACCTCAACACGGGCCAGACGTTAGCTCTGTGCTGTAGAAAAGGCTGTATAAAACGTTTGTCATTTCATCTGTTTTCCCCGTTTTCAAGTGGTAGATTTTTGTTACTCGTGTGACCCAATGCGTTCTGACCTACATATTGGCTTGGTTTTGGTTTCAATGTGAGATGTGTATAGAAATCCCTTATAAACTGAATCAAATTGTATTTTTTTTTATTTGAAGGACAGTAATGTACCGATGTATGAGCCCTGAGACAATGACCATATATTGTTCTTCAAAAAGTTTTTAAACAGTTTTATTCTTCAATCGAACACCTAATTTCATTTTCTTACTGAAATTATATTTTTGTCCCCATTTCCCAAATTAAACCCCCTCCGGCCTATTGAGACAAACATCACTGTGCCCCCCGTAGTCCTGCTGTCACATCGGATCTCGTGATGCCAGAGGTGATGAAGCTAATGTTGTGGTCACTGTGACATGGCTACCAAACACAGCCCTGATTGGTCCCGGGGCGGTGCAAGCCTCTTCTGTTGTGTTGTATTGTGTAAGACTGGCACTGTTGCTCCAGGTCTGGCTCTAACCTAAAGCTGTGGGTTACTCTGGACCACAGCCTTGTACCAATCTGGGTGTGGGATTCACTCCAAATGTTGAAATGTATGGATACCAATACTATAAAGGACGTTATTTCACATGGTCTCACAATATTTGTCGGTATCATCATTGATTGATCTTTGAATTTCCTAAATAACTCTAGATGTAATGTTTCTGTGTTTACGATCAATACTCCTCTTTTCTGAAATGATATCGTTGTAGCGCCTTCTCGCTCTTATAACCCGGATGCACTCTGACAATAACAACAAACATGGAGCGGCCCAGTTTTTACAGGAGTGTCACGGCGCCACCAACGTGCCAGGCATACACACTACAGTGTTGTTTGTCCCTGTGTCGACTAAGCCTCAGTGTACATCAAATTTAATGCTCATCATGATACTTAATAATATTTTCTTTATTGTCCTTATTTTATTAATACTGTATGAATGCACTGTAGCATGTTTCAACAATCTTCTTATATTAGCAGAAAACTAAATCAAACCTAATAAAGTTATCACAGTTTGAGATAGAGTCTGTCGTGATCGCACCCACAACCTCCTTGCTGACAGGCAGGAGCACTAAATACTACACACACCCCATATTTGCAATATAAGATGATTTGCTAATATAACATTTAAATCTGACATGCTATATTAGATTGCCTCATTAATTTGATGAACCTGCTGCTATAATAATATAAATTATATTAATATAAATTAGACAAAATTGGAATAATTTGTCCCTAACAAACTGCACACTCTGCATTTATTTATAGACAAAATACTACCCCCAATTTTTGAGTATTACACTTCTAAAAGAAATCGCCCCAGACACTATCCACATTGATGAAATATGGCCCGTTCAGTTCGCTGTGCACTCCTTAAAGTTCAACCTTAATGTAGTGTTTGTATGATTTAGTTTTATACACATACAGTACGTCTATAGTAAATGTGCAGCAGCTCCTCTGTCCCCTGGGTCTGCTCTCTCAAATGCCTGGGGGATACTGCCTAGTGTTCAAAGTCTACTGTTTAACACACTAAGCCTTTGCATACATTGCCCGTGTGTGTTCATCATTCTTTATTTGACTAATTCTTCAAAATCTGCTTGTTTACACTCTGTGATTGACAGTATGAATTGGTATCACCTTGCAAAACTTGAAGGTGGCGTTGAAAAGAAATCCAGCTTTTTTCTTCTTTTTTATCAATTGAAACCACTGCTGCTGTCACTCTTCTTTTATCATTCAAATTGGAGTTTATCTTTTACAAGGCGCGTGGACTGTTTTTTGTTTTTCAAGTGATTATTAGCAACCGTCTTGGGCAAAAAAAAAAAAACATCAAACATTGACGGTGCTAGCTAACGATGCGTCCTGTTGCTTTGTGCCTTTTTGCTGTGTTTTATGTAAGGCACCTGCTAAAATGAGAAGGGCCCCCACTCCCACTCAAGAGTCCTCAGTGACAAATGGTGAAATGGTGAGTGGGTTGGACAATAGAGGAACTAGGTGGCCTGAGCCTTTTTAGCCACGTGCCAGCTCGTGTCCAGGGGTTTTGGGAGCGGGGATAGGAGGAGGGCGCAAGGGTTGAAACCACCTGCAAGTGCTTCAGCTGTGCGCTCAATGGAGGAGAGTCTCACTGTAGGGACTATCACTGACAGAGGTGGGACAAATGCACAGGTGTGTGGGCTTACAGAGGAAGATAGAGGAGGCTTTAAATGGTGCATCCAAATATAAGAAATGCAGTGAAATACTTGGAAATGCTGGATTGTTTTTGTATATTTTGGAGAAATAAGCTTGAATTTCTATACTTTTTATATTAACCAAAGTGGGTCATGTTGCAACAGAAGTATGTAGGGTTAGACTTTAATGGGAAAAAACTGCAAGAAACTAATATGTTGATAACTGAATAATCTGTTGATACCCCCCCCCAAAAAAAACCCCAAACAAAAACAACAACATATTTTTCTGTATCTGACAGCCAGTTACTTGTGTTTGTAGAGCAAACAACAAGGGCAAGAAAGCACTTGGAGACCACAGACCTCCGCCAAGGCAGCCCATTTCCACAGGTCACTCCCAAAATTGAATCAACTGGTTTTTGTGTAATTTCAGACTTTCCTTGAAAATGTTATCCAAGTCCGTTCTGTACTTTTTGCGTGAAGTTGCTAACAGACAAACCAACACACCAATGGGGTCGAAAACATAAGCTTATATTAGATTGTATTAAACTCACTCAAGTTAATCTTTCCCCCAGTACAAGAAAAAAATACTTAAAATTGTAAATATAATTTTTTTACTTAAAATTCATAAAACTGCACACTGTTTGGCAATGTATTACTATGTTCAGTATTTATTATCAGTTAACATGTCCAGCATTTCATTGGAGGACCATCTCACTGTATGGTGGTACAAAAGCACAGGTGTTCTTCTCAGATGAAGACAGAGGAGCGGGCTGTTTGTAAATGGGCTTGGCGAAGGTTAGTTGATGGTGCAGATGAGCTAAATAAAGGGCAAAACCTGAGCCCAACGCCAGGGTACTTTGTTTAGATTGTTGAAAAATAAATCAATTTAGCCCTCACATGAAGCCGGCCATATTTGTGCTGTGCTATTTACTTGTGCTGTGAAATAATCATTAGCCTATAAAAATGTGAAAGTGAGAGATGTAAAGGAACGTTATATAAATAGTTGTTAGCAGCATTATAGATGACCGGCCTCGCTCTCGTCCCAGTGGAACTCTGTGGTTTGCTTTGTCTTAATTCCCCTTTTTATCATGTTTCTGTGCCAAGGATAGGGCCATGGTCTGAAGAGATACTGTACTTTACATACAGAGAAGTATATTAGCATACAAAAAAGGAACCTTGAGTTTTTATTGTTCTTGAAACATGCTCCCATTATTATTATTATTATTATTATTATTATTATTATTATTATTATTATTATTATTATTATTATTATTATTATTATTATTATATATTAAGTTCAGTTCTATGTATTTTTATTCATTTATTTTTTTGACACCATGTTTGCTTTTTCTGGGTCAAATCTCATTAGCAACATGACTATGTAGGTCAGTGGCATTTTAATTGATCTTTTAAAGAGGTCATAACCCAGTCTAGTGATACAGCATCGAACAGTAAAATACAAACATTAAACAATAAACCTAAATGTATAATTGCAAGATATATCTAAAATGAATATATATATTTTTGTAATTTAAATGTATTTGTTAAACTGTGATTGTGAACACATTTACTGCAAAGTCAATAGAGAGTAGGGCTGCATGATATGGGAAAAACATGATTCGATGGACATTCAATTCTGCAGAAAGAGATCCTGTATTTTCAAAACCACTAGACTAAACGAGGAAACAAAGCCAAAGAAATCAGAGTCAGATTTAAGGCCATGTCAAATTGAGATGTATTGCAGATTCTTGTGATACGGATACTGCGATAACGATAATTTCGCGATATATTGTGCAGCCCTAATAGAGAGCCACATTACATCAAACAAACAAACACATCAAAAAAAGCTAGGCTGTGTTTATTAGCTTTCGCTTTATTATACATATCAATGTTTTTAACAGTTTTATTTTGGATTTACCATTGGTTTACCATTACCCGGGGACTTTGACTTCTATAAAGTTACTGGAAAACTGGGCATTGCAAGTGCTTTACTCCAGTTAAACATGGTCTTGATAAGGAAGAGGTTCATAATTTGCCTTTAAATGTTGAATGCCCTTGCTACAGCTTAAAGTTTGCTCTTATTTCAGCTACGCTCTGCCTGTTCACTAATGACTTTCACTTGATCTTATTTTTTCAATGTAATATTGTTGCCCATTTACACTTTCTAACTCAATGCTTTTGTTTAACATTTACGAAGCTGGATGAAGTTAAGTTTGGTCTTGCCCTTAATCACTCTCCTTTTTATTCTTGCCCATTACCAGGCAATAAAGTTTCACATCTTCATATCTTATTCCATCAAGTCTTGGGCCCATCTTAAGTTCCCTCAAACTCCTTGCTCTTCCACGCTGAGGTGTAATTGGTCATATCCCAGTCGCCATCGTGTGCAGCTACATTTCGGGCTAATGATTCTGAATTGTGATTAAAATGAATTGGAAAGTAGAGTACGCTTGCCTTTTGCTTCAGTAGTATCCGGACCCCTCGATCATTAGGCATCTTTTCCCTCTGTAGCGTCAATGTTGAGGCCTGGGGTGGGCTTTTATGAAGAAGGCAAGACTCAAAAGGTTTCTTCCACTTCTTATAATCATGGACACCACTCTTCTTGGCTCTTTTTCCCCCTTGTCATCTATGGGTAGCTCCTCAAAGGTGCTTTTGATTTTGTTCCCTTTACATTCTCCATAGGCCGAATGTGAGTGTCACATTACATCTCCTCTGTTTCTGTTTTAACTAGCCTCTACAATCGTGGCTGTCAATTCGCCCACATTTTTTCTTTTCTTTTGCCCTCATATGGTCCAAACTCATCATCTATGTTCATATTTATTACACTATTGCTGAATTCGCAGTCTTTTCAATAGGACCTCTTTAACTTTTCACTCATCCCCCATTGTCCCAGTTGGTGCCTTGATCTACCTTTTTTCATAATGGCCTCTCGCTCTTTGTTTTTCATGAATGAATAATGCAAAAGCTTTCAGTCTAGTCTCAGCCCTTCTATGTCTTCCTCCATCCTGCTGTGGACTACTCATTTTGCACTTAGTTTCTCTCCATTTTATGAAAGAATTCAAGGGTCATTGGTGAGGTCTATTAGATTATACTACTAAAAATGGTAGTCTAGTATGAACGTTTCTGTACATTTATGTTTAGAAGACTGGATATTCTTTATTACAAATGTTGATATTCCAATATATCTTTTTTTGGTGATACTGTATTTTTTAGGATGTTGTATCGATATATCGCAATTAATAATATTTAGTATATTTCACTTAAATTGAATTGCTAATTTTGAGAATGTAGACTTGTTTGTGAGAAACAGTTGTCAGAGGCAGCGCTACCATTAGGCAAAAGTAGGTAGCTGCTTAGGGCCCCAAGCTTCAAGGGCCCCAAAAATGAAGCCTAAAATAAATATGTTGGTAATTATTAAAGTTAATTTTGTAAAATAGCATTACAAAGCCAATACGCCTCAACAGTTTTCCCTTTCCTCTGTAGCCACCTGGTTGCCAAGAATTTCTTTCAGTACGATGAACAAATGCCAAATACAGAGGAGCCCCTGCCCATGTTCGCCTTGAGTCCCCAAACCACTAAATCCGCCACTGCATTACATTAACTGCATTTCATTAAAAAATATATACATTTATTAAAAAAACGTTTTTGAAATGTAATAGTTCCTTTTAAAAACTATATATATTGTAGGTTATTGCAAGGTATGTGCAATATATCAATTATCGCAGTATCGCCATATTGTGATATTATTGGTATCGTGAGCTGTATCCAACAGTTATCTACATTTGAGTATTCTCCTGAAAACTGATGGCCATTTTACTTTGATAAGAAACAAATGAATTCTGAATCTATGTTAACAAGTCTTGATTTCAGATGGCCATCTCTCCCACGCCACCCCATGTTGTGTCCAGATAGCCCTATAGTGCAGTCGTGCTGTTCTCTGGAGCTTTGTTCCCCGTCTTCTGTCCCACCGCGCCTATACTCCATTCGATAATTATCTTTGTGTGATGCTTCCCGCTGTGAGAAGTTGGGCTTAGATGGAAGATATTCAGAAAAATATTGTTTGTTTACACTCAGAGGTTGGTGGTCTGGATGGGAGAAGATTTTTTCTTGACAGGAAAACAACAGCTTATTGGAATGGAGTTAAGCTCGGTGCTTGATCATGCACCGATGCTCTGTATGTTCCTTAAAGTTTTCAAATAAGAAATGTATACCAACTTTTGTGAAAGCCCTCCAATCGACTATCATCCTTTGGCCTTGAGTGTCTGTGTTGTAGCAAACTAAACAAAAGTTATATTCTTGAGCCGGTACAGCTGTCGGGGGGCCTCTTTGCTATAGTACCTATGAATAGTTTTGGGGATTTAGTTTTTAGCTGCCACCATCACTGTACTGTATACTGATGCCAATGTCCCAGTCACTTTTTCTTATAGTACATGACGAACGCAGGCTTTGTGTTTCCACTGAGGCTTTCGAGCAGTTTCCAGCAAGAGCATCTTTTGGAAATTCAGCTCCTGATCTGGTGACGTCATACAAAATTCTGCTGGGTCTCCAAGTTTTGTATGGGACTGGTAAAAAAGCGACTTGCAGCGATTCACTTATTCATTTGACATTTGACAGATGCCATACAATTTTTCATGAGGATTTTTTATGTTTAGGACTGGCCTAAAGTGTAGAATGGCTTGTGGCTGGATATCAGCTGTTTAAAAACAAGACCTCAAGAATTTTAAATAAGCTTGCTCTCTGGGGTGGATTTGATCTTTTCAGATAAAGTACACTCCCTGTCAAAGTTGAATCAATGCCAGCATGTAGGTTTGTGTGATATGGTGATAAAAGATTGTATCATGATATGAAGTTACGATAATCTGGGAAGATCGTTGAATAGTGATACAGTGCATTAATTTCTGCTCTGCTCCTCAATGTAATTTCTACTGGAACAAGGCCAGTGTTCATATTAATAACAAAGGAAAATGAAAGTATTACGTATTCTGATGAACACTGAATTGGATGTACATTAAATATGTTGTTAAAAATTGTAGTCTTAGCTGTAGAAAATTGTGATATTACCTTATAGCCCACCCCAGCTCTGTTCCTGTGTTCATGCTGTTGTCATTGTTACTGATTTTTCTGGTAATCCAAGGAGCTTTAACCAGAGAGTACTGTGGGAAACACTGCTTATTCCTATTTCAGCCCCAAATAAAAGCCAAAGGAAGTAGTGGCCTAACCTAAGTTATCGAACCAGACCAAGGAACAGGGTATGGGCCTTGGACATCCTGTGGTGAGAGCGGTGCCCTCTGTAGATTTCAAAGAGAAACAGTTTTAAGAGTGGATCAAATGTAGTCTGTTTCACTGAAGTAGATGGATTGAGTCGAATTAGTCTTAACATGATGAAAGTTTTGTCAATCTCAAAGTCCACCATTTCATGTGTGTAGAGCTGCTAAAGTCACTTAAATCTTGTTCAAACGAGATCTGAAATATCACACCCTTCGCTTGTTTCCTCTTACTCGTTGAACAAAACGCAATTAATGATTCCCCTTTTCTAGCGTGCGCTAATCGGACATGGCAGTCTTAATTGATCTTGTTAAAATGTGGGATGCGGGAGGTGAAAGATTGCGTACAGAGCGTGGATGCCCCCTGGATATTTTGACATTTAGACAGGCAGCAGTGCACTCAGGAGGGCCAGACAGGAGCAAGTGGTGCCAGATTCAGTTTCAAGAAATGTGAAGTGTCTGTGTGTGTAAGGCAAAAGGCAAAGGAGGATCAGATCAGAAGACAATGGACTTTCAAACTGATAACAAATTAGCTTTTAGCATTTTAATTCTAGTATGAATGACCTACAATGATGAAAAGGCTTTAAGACATAATAGGGGTGTTAAGAGCAAGAGCTGTATAAGCAGGGATTTTGTGGGGTCGATGCTTGGGCCAGATGATACACATTCTCTCTGAGTGACAGTTTGTATGTCCTCCCTGTGTTATTGTGGATTCTCTTTAGCTCTCTTCTGTTCACTGTCCAAAGGCATGTGTATGTAGATGAATTGAGAAAAATTGCCTGAACGAATGTGAGAGTGATTGGTGTAAGATCTAACTGGCCAATGTGAGCAGGGTGAACCTGCTTCAGGCCCATAGTTGCCTAAATGGGCTTCTGCTGTTCTTGACACCTAATGGGAAAAATATATTGGGTCATGTAAAAATGCTGATTCTGATAAAGGCTGGTGGTTAAATTTGAGGGATTCAGTGCTTCAATCATTTTTGAAAATCAATAATTGTATAAACTTTTTCACAACAAATTACCAAGTATACACCTCTGTAATTTAGAGTATATTAGATCAGTTCTAAACAAATACTCTGATGCTAAATTGATGACTTTGAGTTGTTTTAAATAAAATATATTTCTGAATACAAACTTCTAATGTAAATCAAAATACAAACTGCTAATGTAAATCAGAATACACACTGCTAATGTAAATCAGAATACAAACTGCTAATGTAAATCAGAATACACACTGCTTATGTAAATCAGAATACACACTGCTAATGTAAATCAGAATACAAACTGCTAATGTAAATCAGAATACACACTGCTTATGTAAATCAGAATACACACTGCTAATGTAA
>JAVQKC010148395.1:0-28104 GCA_036025475.1 Philypnodon macrostomus | reverse complement strand
CTGCTTTACATGTTTCGACTACTTCCTGTAGTCTTCGTCGAAACATGTAAAGCAGGTAAACAAAAGCTCTCTGTCTCAAAAAAAGAACCTTGAAAACAATGGTATTTGTTTAAGAGATTTGCTAATGTGACCAAACACACATTAGACAGTGGAATAACTGGATAATTAGGCACTGTGCAAATATATGACTTTAGATTAACGCTGTCCCATGTAACATTTGTTCTTCAGATGGCAATATTGACTCTTGTTCAGGATAATCCAACAAGGCCGCCACCATCGTAAGTCAGAACGCTGTTTACAAACTGATTTTTCTCGTACAAATTTGCCTTTTGTGGTTTGTTTACTCACTCCAAGGCACAGAGGGGTTTTATATGGTCAGTTGGTGTGTTAAGAATCTAAATACAATTAAGCTTTATTTTTTTAATATGTAAAAATTCCAAATGCTTGTGTGAATTATGCGTTGACACAGATAGACAGGCTCCAGTTGGTATTTCCAGCACTATGCTTGTACAGTATATATCTGCTGTGAGCCGATAACGCTCAGCCCAGCCCAGTGGCTCCTCTTTAGAATGTTGTTCATCGATGCTCCAACCTGCTTTACATGCACCTCTGCTCCAGCTGCTTTAAACCTCTGCTGATCTGCCATAGTTCACACATCTTTCATCTTTCTCAGGCCAAAACATGTTTATATTTAGTATGGAGAAAAACACAGATAAGCAAATATACAAACGTGGTGCCAACACGTGATTTATTATCTATTGTTTATTGTTTATTATTGTTTGAGAAAGTGATTAGGAGATTTGAATTTGAGCAAAACATTTTAAAAAAAGTCGTCAAGTTTATGTTTGGAAGGTAAACATTAAGGGTACAAATTTAGAGCCCTGTGGAAGATCAGCTTCTTGACACTAGGGGGCACAGTTCTAAAGGTTGTTATGTATTATAGTTTATTAAAAAAAAAAAACACTTAAAAGATCAAAACAATAACTGAACATGAACAACCCATTTTATGTCCATGTGGCTACAGTACAAAAAACACCTTAAGGGACGCTTTCTGCATTTTTTACAAAATCATGTCATGGTGTCACACAA
This sequence comes from Philypnodon macrostomus, assembly GCA_036025475.1. NCBI lineage: Eukaryota > Metazoa > Chordata > Actinopteri > Gobiiformes > Eleotridae > Philypnodon > Philypnodon macrostomus. The sequence continues at coordinate 27,015 of JAVQKC010148395.1, read as the reverse complement.
GCCAGGAAGTATGAGAATAATGAGCTGCAGTCTGAAATTGCATTTTTTCCTATGAACTAAAAAATAAAAATAGCTGTGAATAAGATGTGAACACCATTTCCCGCACATGAATCCTGATAGACTCTAGTTTTTTTTTTCAAAAATAATGGATGTATCGACCAATCAGAGCACTCATTGGTTTTAAAAAAGTGACCCTGGCTCTAAAACCAAAATTCTTATAACACAGCCCACAGAGGGTCTCAGAGTCTCATTTTTCTTTTCAGATGATTTCTGGTGTGCTATACGGAGTAATTATTTTGGCTCAAATACAAAGTAAAAATATCAGGTACTGCAGCTTTTAATGTGTTATGTTTGCAACCATTATATAAATAAGTGAAGACTTAAGAAAACGGTAATGAGGCCTAGATAACCTTTTGATCCCAATACATGTACAATTTATACAGCTTCCCCAGTACAAGAAAAAAAATCACACTTTCTCTATTTATGGCAACCAACCGTAGCATATTTTTGTAGTGGATTTGAATACACCTCTAGTATTTTAGCATTTTCTACTCATCCCATCTCTCTGCTGAACTTCCCTTTCGTTCTAGTTCTGTCCTCGTTGACATGGTGATCACATGGACTCTCCCTGTGAGCAGCTGGTGTTGTTATCTGAGCCGTCTGTGCGGGGACGTGTGCGGGACGTGTGTGAGTTTCCCTCCGGACCCTGAGCGCTAAAATACAGGATTAAATGTGGAAGAGGTGACATGATATTTACAAACTCTGGAAACACTTTTTATTTTATTAGCCTTTGTTTGAACCCCAGGAAAGCTCCACTACTTTGTAAGATATATGTGATTACAGACAGTTGAAAATATGATGAAAATGTATTATATAGCTCTATATGCTCAAATATGCATGGCCAAATAATAAAGCACTGTGCTGCATGTTCAAGACAAAACTGAAGTGTGCATCAGAATGAGAAAGAAAGGTGATTTAAGTGACTAGGATTATATGAGCAGGTCTGAGCGAAGGGCTATAGAAGGAGAAAATATCCAATGATAAAGTCGCTCAAATGGGAGTCCTTTGTAAGCAGACATCAGAATTCTGTCTGAGAATTGCCACTCAAGGGAAATGTGCTTTACCCTCTGTGGATTCTGGAAATGATTGTCCCAAATCCCAGGAGATCAGCATCTTTTAAAACTTTGAACTTATTGGATATTTTTGTTTTGAACCATTTTTCTATACCGCTGCAATATTCTTCTTATAAGCCTAAAAGTAGAGCATGTCTAAACTGACATACATGTGATTACAGGTGACCCCTGGCAGCAGAAACCAGGCTGAGTTTAATTATAGCTCCCTCTGTAGTATCCTATATAGTTGACATTGCCTCACAGAACTGAAGCTGTTGGAAAGAGTCCATTTCCAGCTGCGTTTGCTCTTCAAGAGTCATTTAGACGATGTGATATCTTCTAATTAAACCACCTCTATCGACTTGAAAACCTGCCAGATAAAGCTATTTGCAGAAGCTGGTTTCAAAGTGTATATCAGAGAAAACACTGTCTTTTGATTTACATAATATGTGGGATGTTGTAGCAATGTGATCCGCTCTATAGCTATTAACCCACTAACCTACAGCAGAGTGTACAGCCAGCCACGCTCGGCAACAGAAAGTACAGGACTCAAACAGGCTCCCTGATGTGACGAGCACACTTCCTCTGGAACACATTTAAGCAGACTAATTAACTATTGGTTTATTGTGGACACACATGCATATGAAAGAACCTTTTAAACACTATTTAATGTATTTAATTATTTTGGAAAAACTGGTATTTTCAGAAGAACTTAATGCACTGTAGCATCAAAGAGTTCCTGTACCTTCTGTACCTGTTTTGCATCAGGCCCACTAGTAAAAAAGCTATTGAGAAACTGAGCATAAATCATGAAATACGTATACTGTACAATTAGATTTATTTACAAATAAATAAATAACTTAAAATTTACTATCTATTCTATAATGTCCAGTTATAAGTTAGTCCTACCAACAGTAGAAAGGGGCTGAAGTAAATCTCGACTATCAATGGTCAGATGAGCCCACACACTGTAGTTGTAGAAGCCAGGGGGACAGAGATCTACTTTACATCATTTTATCGTTGAACCATTTCTTACTTTAGGAAACATCCAGACCACAGCTCCAAATAAATAAGGATATAAAATGGTTCCTCTTGCTCCAGCCCTGACCTCTCTCTCTCTCTCTGTATTTGCCTTCTGTCTCCTGTGTTGTGTATCTGAGCAGGTGGTTTAATTGTGTGTGACACATTGACTTGACTCACATGGCCCTAACATTCAGCTGCTGCCAGATCAATCCGGGCTGCGTGTCTCACAGAGCTCACATCCTTCTTCAGTAAGACAGTGTGCAGATGTCTCTCCTCAGTGTACGCATGTCAGAGCAGTCTGCAGGAACACTCACACATGTATACAGAGGTGTCATGTCTAGAATCTAATAACATGCAATGGTTTTAGAAGAGGAGCTTTTAGAAATATGAATGTATAATTTGCCTAGGCAACCAAAAGAATTATAGTTAATGGTTGATGTAACCTCACAAGTTAGTTTTACAATTCCTCCATATTAGTAATGTTGTCAAAGCCAAGCTAACCTTATAGCTCTGTATTTGTGTTATCATTACTCCATCCATCTTCTTCCGCTTATCCGGGGCCGGGTCACGGAGGCAGCAGTCTAAGGAGAGATGCCCAGATTTCCCTCTCCCCAGACACTTCCTCCAGCTCTTCCAGGGGGACTCCTGGTTGTGTTCCCAGGCCAGCTGAGAGATATAATCCCTCCAGCATGTCCTAGGTCTTCCCCGGTACACCGACCGCATCACTGCAGAGGCTGTCAATCTTCCCTTGCTCATGAACAAGACCACGAGATACTTGAACTCATCCACTTGAGGCAGGACTTCTCCACCAACCCGGAGAGGGCAAGTCACCATTTTCCATTTGAGAAAAGGCATCATTATTTTTAAATGAAAATTAATATGTATTTTAGTTTTTGAAGGTTGAGATGACTTAGTTGCTATAACCTTTATATATACCAACATACCATACATATACATATAAAACAGCTTTAATCTCTCTCTCTCTCACACACACACTCTCACTCTCACACTCTCACTCTCACTCTCACTCTCTCTCTCACACACACACACACACACACCCTCCTCATCTCATCTCATCTCATCCCCCTCATCTCATCCTCCTCATCCTCTCATGGTTTTATCCAGTGACAGATTAGTGCAGCTAATCTCCACACCGATGCGTTCACAGTAGTCTGACCACGTTGTGAACTCCTGCTGTGCCGTCTGCCCTCACAGCTGTGCCGGGCCAGCTCGCTCAGATTTACTGCACTTATTTACACTGTGATATAATGGCTCTCAGCGTAATCCAGCTTTCACCTCTCTCACTATACCATCCCCGGATCAGCACCTCAGAGAGCTCCCGGCACAGTGTTTCCATAGCTGTCCGATGTAAATAACACTGGCCAAGCATGTTTCCAGACCTAAACCCTATTGAGCGTCTCTGGGGCATTCTCAAACAGTAGGTGGAGGAGCTCAGGGACATCCACCAGCTCCGTGATGTCATCATGGAGGAGTGGAAGAAGAGTCCAGTGACCACCTGTGATGCTCGAGTGAACTCTATGGTCAAGAGATTTAAGGCCGTGCTAGTGCTGGGAAATAGTGATGACCACACAAAATATTGACACATATTTCACTCAGGGCTGTACTCACTTTTGTGGCCAGCGGTTTAGACATTAACGGTTGTGTGTTGAGTTATTTTGAGGGTACAGCACACTGACTACTTTACATTATGTCAAAGTGTCATAGCTTCAGATTTGTCCCTTGAGAAAATATGATAAAATATTTACTCACTCACTTTTTTAAGATATATATGTGTGACAATCTCAATCCCAGTTATCATAATTAATGTACATCACGTTCACACATACTATTACTGGATGTGATTATCAGCAAAAGGCAACAGAAGTTTATGGACCATATATAGGGAGCATAATCGGTGTTTTGTGGCATAACTAGTTGAAGCACAGGCTCTAGGGACTAAAACATTGTGGAGGGTGGTGGTTATGGTAAAGAAAATGATCTAACTATTTTATTAAGACTTTTGAAACTTTTCACGGTTTTATTTGACTTTGTATTTTTTGTCTTACACAGAAGACTTGCTATCAGTGTCTCCATAAAACACTTTTAACAAAATGCACTGCACAAACAATCCAACGTTCATACTTAATACTACCGGTTTGTATTTTCCTTTTTCATTCAGAACTCTGGCATTGTCACAGTAAAAATGAGGAGCAGACCATAAATGATCTGACACCCCTACATTGTGGAAACTATGTTTGATAGATAATGACCACTGCAATGTATTTCTCTTTATTAACGGGTGCTATGATGAACTGATCTGTGCGTCACTAAACTCTGCTCTAAAGTTATGCCTGATTAGTCTGTACGCTTGTAGCTGCTAATGGTTAATGGCTATGGTGTACATGCCGTCAAGATTCAGCAAGTTAAAAGCCATCTATGAAAAACCTCTGAACCATTTTAGTCCCTTTTTGGTTTGTTATGATCTCCTTTGATATGATAGACGAACATTGGACTGGATTTCTCCCCCTGCCGCAGACTGAGGAGCTGTGATTGCCAGGTATAATTAGTGAGTGAGCCGCAGTGAGCTGATAGACAGACTCTCATTTACACATTAGATATATTTAGCTATGACTCCACTGGATGAGAATCTAGATTAGTAAAGGAAAAGTGCTCTAGTCTTTTTCAGGAGGAAAGTTCTGAAATACTTTATGACCTTGGCTGACATTGCAGCTTCACATCCTGGCCCCATCCACTCTAATGCATTTTAAACACTGCAATGAAATATAACGGTCCTGGTGAGATTGACAGTGATGTGGTCGTGTTCCGTGAGCCGAAAGGCAAAGATCTCAATTTACCGGTCAAGCTACGTTCCTACCCTCACCGTATGGTCATGAGCTTTGGGTAATGACCAAAAGGACAAGATCGCAGGTACAAGCGGCTGGAATGAGTTTCCTCCGCAGGGTGGCCCGGCGTTCCCTTTGAGAGAGGGTGAGACGCTCGGTCACTCTGGAGGAGCTCAGAGTAGAGCCACTGCCCCTTCGCGTTGAGAGGATCATTTGAGGATGCCCGTCTGGACACCTCCCTGGACGCCTCCCTGGACGCCTCCCTGGGAAGGTGTTTCATACTGGAGGGACCATGCTCTCGACTGGACTGGGAACACCTTCGTATTATTCCTGAAGAGCTGGCAGAAGTGTTTGGGGGGAGGGAAATCTAAGCATCTCTGCTTAGACTGTTTCCTCCACGCCCCGGCCCCAACCCCGGATAAGCGGTTGAAGATGAGATACATGCAAACTAAAATACAGAGAATCTTATATAAACCAGGAAATTTAGAATGGCTCTTTCTTTACCCAAGATGATCACACAAAATTAATTTCTAAAATAGTAACTCTTCTCAAAGATTTTCATATAAATGCAGTATACATACAGTGTATATATATATATATATAATATAATATATATATATATATATATATATATATATATATATATAATTTTAGTGGCCTCCACCCTTAAATCAACCTAAGAAACCCAGTTGGTGTTAAAATGAACCTAGTTTTTTTAAGATCCTAAAATACACTGAATTGTGATAATCTCAATTTTACTCTTAAATATATAGACGAAGATATAGCCCTAAGCTGAATTAACACTGGTTTGTAATGTTGATGATGCAGTTAATGGCCCTGTTAAGTTCTTTGTTTATAAGTTATTCTAAATATTATTCCATGCTTGGTGAGTTTGTGAGCTTTTCTCTCGTCTTCTTGAACAGCGCCCTTAACGTCCCCTCAGGGAAAGAATTCCTCAAGACTCTGTGCCTCCAGCTAAACATCAATATCACATAAGCATCAGCCATGAGTGCAACTTCTACCGACTCCTGTGGTTCTCGGTGTTCTGGTGTGTTGACCTATTTATATCAGTGTGGACTGTGGGATGAACAAGGGTAGTGTAGTCAATTCAAATTTAAACACAGAGATTTTAACTGAGATGAAATTATGAGCATTAGGGTAGTTCACCATCATTTTTAATTTGATAAATTGGTAACAAACTTGATGATTATTTGGTAGTGGTATTTACTCAATATCACAATATCTCCCTGCATGAAGACATACAGTCAAATTTACACCAAAAAATACATGCAAAAACTTTGGGGGACATTTAAGAAATAGCGAGTGGCTACTTAGAAATACATCAAAACTGTTCTCAATCATTTATCAAGCTTTGTATTTGGAGTGCTTTGGTATCTTTGACTACACCCTATTATAAAATAAACATAAAAATTAAATGAAGCTAATTAATCTATATTGTATATCGCATTAAAAGTATGTCCTTGTTTCGCTGCCATCTGTCGCCATCATTAGTAACTGTATTATCTAGCCACATGTGATCACAACGCAGAACAGCGCTTCCCCTAGAGTCTCATTAACATTCTCCTTATTGTCATTGCACTCCATCATTTGTTTTGTTTTTTGGGACAACAGACATCTTCATAACTTCATAACCTCTGTATATTCAAGGTGATGAGCTACTGTATAAAAGTGAGCAGGCAGACTTTGTTCTGAGAGCTCTGGAGGTGAATACAAAATGGAAAGAGGCTGCAGCTGGAGTCTGTGGTTTATTGGCTGAAGAAGGCTGCAGATGAAGGGTGCAAACAGGGAACTGCCTTTACTGTAGGTATGTAGTGGTATTCATTCAGGGGTACATTTAGAAACATACACACAGACAGTTCACATGTCCTGGAAAACCTGGGAAAACTTTCATTTAAAGAGCTACAAAATCATTGAAAACCAGTTGTGAATTTTGGACTTGAGCCTCTGAGTTTTTGAGCGCTATCGATTGGCATTTGTTCTCATTTAGATATCATAGCTATATCTGCCCCTTTGAAGAAGAACATTATTTAGCATCTCGTAAAGGTCCGTAACTAATAAAAATGTTCTAAATAAAATACAATTAAAAAAAAGCTTTATCTGGCCCCATTCTATGAAAGGTCGTCATTGATGTCCCTTCCCTGACCTCTATAGCAACATCAAATCAGAGTTTGTGGGATACCACTTTGACCAATAGAGTTTTACTTAAGTCCCTCCCCTGGCCTCTACAGACTATACAGATTAACTTATTTACATTATAAAACAGGATCAGAGCCAATTGTAGGTAAAGTAAAAAATTTTTTTAATTTTTTACATTTTCGTAGAAACTTAAGGACTACACCTTTAAGTTGTTGTGAGTCCATAATTGTGAAAATATCTTAAAAATAAACCCTGAAACCCTCTAGTCCTCTCTCGACTGTGTGTATGAAGTTTGGCTTGCCTTTCTGCTTCACTGAACTGTTGAAGACAAGATGGAGATAAAAGGCTGCAGCTCTCATACAGCACCGCACAAGTCTCACTCTCCCATATATTCTCACCTAAGCATCTGATTAACCACGTACCAGGCCCTCCATAGTGCCCTGGACTCTGACTTTCAACCTCCTACACACCGCAATAGTCAAGGACCAGCCAGGTGAAAGGAGGCAAAGATAAGGTGAAAAAGAGAGCTATTATGATACAGTGTTTGCTCAGAAAAAGCAGACAAGAGCGCTGGGTTGCCGTAGTAACAGAGCAAAAACTTTAACCAGGAGTAAAATTGGTGAAGAGAAGGAAGAAGAAAGTGTCCATTTGAAAAGGTAAAAATTCAGCATATGGCAGCAGTTGGGTTGTTGGTTGGCGTTGGGTTGTTGGTTGGCATTGGGTTGTTGGTTGGCGTTGGGTTGTTGGTTGGCGTTGGGTTGTCTGTTAGCAATAGTACTCCAAAAGATGATATTAAATGGCATTTTTTAATAAGGTAATGTATATATATTTGGTGAGAATCTAGATGACATAGATTTAGCTACAAGAGGTCTGTAAAAGAGGTACAGATTAGCTTTAGTAGATGTTTTTACTATTTTAAATACATTGAGCATTTACCCCCTGAATTTGAAGATCCCTAAATTGTATCCATGTCAGGGCACGAAACCATTGCAACGTGCCTTGTTGGAGGTCTGTATTCTCAAAGTGCTTCTAGTTTTAGAAAGTGCTCACTGTTAACACGTGATCGTTAGATGTTGTGTGAACCTGTGTGTTTACAATGTAAATAAACAGATGACCTTCACTGATTAATTGGTAATCCTCAACATCAAGCACATCACAGTACCAACAATGGTCCGGTATCTTATCGAGAAATCACAATGACGAGAGACCTGATGTTGTTTTTCCAACACAATCCAAAGAGATCCAAATAAAAAAAATTGGATGACCATAAATTCAATTCAGTTAATTGTCAGTATATTTTTTATTATAGTTTCAAACCATTTTTCATGAAATATATTTCATTGTGTGTTTTTGTAGTCCTCACAAATTTCAGCTCAAGTAATCTGACATTGGAAATAATATATTAATCAGATTTTTAGATTAGGTATAATATGTTCTGTGTCATCGTGAGATCAAGTTTTGGACAGTAGAAAATCACTACAAAATATTGGGGCATTTCTAATTCTGTCTATCAGTGCTGAAAAGGAGTAATGTGGAAGTTCTTCTGTAAGAGAAACAATCCACAGATGCCACCCCAGATGGATGTTTATAATGGGTTGTCCATAGGCTATAATTATACCTTGTCAAAAAACAGACTTTAACTATGACTATGATCTTGAGAGCTGTATGATGTTTTTATTTGTCGAAATGCATTGAATGATTGGATGCTGTTACTGGATGGTCGTCCCCATTTACAAGGAGTAACCAGACGTACCTAATAACCCAAGTCTATTACATGCATGGCAGCCTTGAAAAAGACATGTTCTCATTTCTTTCACCTCTTGGCAGTGTGATGTGAGGTGAGACTTTAGTGGATCAGCCTGCAGCCCCGGTGTGTCAAAAGTTCAAATAATACTATCAATCACCGCGACAACGCACTGACAGGAAATACCCAGCACTTATACACATCGGCTTCACCTCGCCTTTCACCGCCAATAAGACGGTTCCGAATCTAGTTCCGTTGTATAGGCCTGATACTAATGGTCCTTGGAGATCTCACTGACTGAATACTGAAATAGACACAGATGCAACTGCTGGGATATTGACAGAGCAGCGGGATGAGACATAAGCCACGGATCATGGACTCTATAAAAATGGTAATATTGAAAGCTAAAGTCAGAGCCACCTGAAAGGAACAATCAATGGAGCCACACGCTAATAAACATAAAATCAAATGCATATCACTATATCCCTGGAAGTTATTATAATACAACTTTTATGGTACATATTATTATTATTATTTTATTTTTATTTTACATGGTATATTCAACTGTCTTTTTTATCCCTCTGCCTTCTCACAAGAGAGTAAAAGAGCTTAAAAAAAGGACTTCTAGATTCCTGACCCCTACATATCTCAGCATGATCCGCCTACTGAACACTCTAGAACTTGCTCTTTACACCAGTGTATTTGTTGTGTCATTGTCAATATGAATGAATGTTTTTTGTAATTGCACAAACCTCACCAAACAAAATCCCTAACGATGGGTTCGTGTGGCAATAAAGTATTGAATCTTGGCTTTATATGATCCAATTGTTGGCCCCAGTTCACCATTTGGCAACCAACAAATCTGTAGAACCTGTAGATGCCATGATGTCAACATGGACCAGAATATGTGAGGAACCAATTTATGGCACAGGATTGCATATTAAAGTAAGTGTGTTGTCATGTATAGTCTTTCAAGGCCCATTGATAGAATATTTGAGTACTAACAATGTTTTGGGTTGGGTTTGAGGTCTGGCCTATTACACACATTACGACAAGCAGGTTCTCCTCTAGCTACTGTGGGTTTTCATTAGGTACTACAGTTTCTTACCAGATGCCACAGCCCTCTCATTTATGTGAAAATGCCACATGTAATAAATTGGCTTGTGACCCTCTGTGGCTGGAGGTAATCGGCCATTGTCCAGAATACACCTAACCAAAGGCCCCCCTGACTGTAGATGTTTTATAATTTGTGTATATGTTAAAATAAAAACTAGTACTAGCTCCAAACCCTGTAAAAACATCGCCTTTGTGGTTCAAATTTTCATTGTCATCTCCATGGAAACCGCCATACCAGAACTGGGTTAGACGTCTATTGTTTTGATCTTTTTATACCTCCCTGAAGGACGCCTTTAGAAGTGTGGCTTTAAATGGAGATGAGTTTTTGTGTGCTGCTCAAAACTAGCCCTTGAGCGGCTGCTGCTGGGTGAATGTCTAAAGAGACCAATACATCAGTGACGGTAAAGTAAAAGAACTGCTTTTCCACAATGAGAGACCCGGACCAATATCTAAAGATAGGCACAAAAAGTGGCAATTTTCTGAGATTGAGAGTAGAGAATCTTTTTTGACTGGATATCACAGAGGTTCGTATAATACCTTTTGCTGGACAAGTGTGAGGGCTTAAAATTGAGTACTTGGGCACCTGTTTTAGAGACTGTTTGGAGGCTCTTAACTTTAGTCAAATGGTCGATTCTAGACAGTGCACTATTGAGTATTGACAAGGGGTGTTCTTTCAGTGATAAGAGACAGGTGAAAAACAGAAAAGATCAAAATAGTAGCAATTGTTGACCTCCAGCTAAGGACCATCCTGACTAAGATCCAGGCTCAAGCTCTAAAGCCCGCTGCTCCTGAAGAATGGGTCAAATGCATGGAACAAATGTCCATATGAAAACATAAAAGTGTACATAAACCTTCACAGAAAAAAGGTAAAAAGTCAGGTCCAAATATTGGACCAGTTAAGTCACTGTTCTAAAAATGCATTGCCTTGAGTTCCAAGCATAGAGGAGAATATATATATCAATATTGTGAAAAATGTGATTATATGTTTAACGAAACCTAATTTTCTCAGAAGCATGGTCAAATCGAAATCAAGGTAAAAAATAGAATCTCACAACGTTTCTAATAACATGTTGCCTGTGAAGCAGACTGCCATTATCCAGTTTAAAGGTAGCACTCACAAATGAAAGATAATTACTATTGTGGCTCACTACAAACCCGCCCTGAATACACAAGAACACTTTTGGAGGGACGTCATTCGCTGATGCTGAGGCTGGCCTGCTCTTATATCAGATTCTTGGGGAGAAAAATGTGTTGTTGGTAAGATGGACCAGACAGAAGGTCACATTGGGAAGCGGTTGAAGCAGTAGCGGCAGAGATGTATTGTGTGGGCATATGCTGTCTGTGGACCGAGTATTACCTTAGATGCCTCATATGTCTGATGCACATTCACACGATCAAATAAAGAGAGGATAAGATAGCAGCAGCTCATTGTTATAGGGTCAGTGAAGTAAAAATACAGAGAAATTGAAGACCTTAAACCTACATACATACATACATACAACGGATGTCCATATGCAGAGGGGTTCCTGCTTGAACCTGTCTGTATTGTTGTTCTTGTGTCCTTGGGCAAAACACTTAACCCACATTGTATAAATGGTGTCATTGGTGTTTGGTGGTGGTCAGAGAGGTCATAGGCACAGAATGGCTGCCACGCTTCTGTCACATTGCCCCATGGCGGCTGTGGTCTACCACCAGTGTGTAACTGTACCGTAAATTATTTATACGATCAATTGTAAAGCCCTATTGAGTGTCCAGAAAAGTGCTATATATTGTGTGAAATCTTGAAGTGGTGATGGAGGGGGAGTGTGAGGTCGTGATGGTGCTGGTTCTGTAGCTTTACCTTCCCACCATGTCACCTCATTGATGCCAAAAATGAGTAGAGTAAGGTAGAAATTGCTTAGTCCAAATCCAACTTTAGTTTTATGCTAATCTGAGCGGGTAGGCAGTATATGGCACCAGCCCACATTCAAGCCAAGTCAAGTCATTTGAATCATTTCATACTCCCTTAACATTCATCTTTGTGTCTGTTTTCCAACGCTCGTCCAATCTCCGTCCGACCGGTCAATATTTGTCTGCAGGGATCGTTGTGTGTGCAGACATCGTTAAACAAATATCAGCGTTACAGGAACAGCGTTTGCTCAGGAGCTGGATTAAAATCAGGCTGAGAGAGACCAGATGGTTTCCTGATGACATGACTTGGCTTCTGCAGAGATTCTACACTTGTTCCATCCTCCTCACTTCTGGGACCCATCTACTTTGGAAACTATAGCCACACCATCTGCAAAACATTTAATTTAGTTATTCATTTAGAATATATATTTATCCAATTTATACAGAGGTCTTTTAAGAAAAGATTGTACCTTTATCTTTATCGTTATTACCTTCACCAAGGAGGTCATGTTTTTGGTAGTGTTTTTTCTGTCCGTCCGTCTGTCTGTTAGTGACTTTACTCAAAGGTTGAGAGTGACACAAGGAACAATTGCTTTGATTTCGGGAGTGATCTGAATCACAGTCTGGATCCAGGATTATTTCAAAACAGCTGCCTTGGTGAAGGTCTGTGCGCTCAGAGTGCTTTCTATCCATATTTTTAAAACAGAGCTCAAATTAGCTAGATGTTGAAACTATACTCAACCTGAGCCTCTATAAAAATGCTAATGGTTTGACATTGAGAGGTGTTGTATCTGGCCTCTTTAAAATGTCTAGTATGTTAAATAATTTCCTCATTTTGTTGCGTCAAAAAGACTATGGAAGCCCTGCAGCCTATGCACAAACCAAATGAAACACGATTTTACATTTCAATCTGAAAGAAATGCACAAACCTTCAAGCGTGTGTTTCTGGTGCAGCATTTCTGGTGCAGCATTGCTCAGTTTCTTGCCAACATTTTATGCAATGCTTTGCTTCTCTGATTGATTATATTTTGCATATACAGTGTATGTGAATTGCCCACAGTTTTCTGATTTCTAAAAGTCTATCCAAAAAGATTATAGTCAATAGCTTTTTTTTGCCCACTGAAAATGTAATCTCATACTTGACATGGGCAGGGAATACAAATTTGATGTCTGGTCAGGCTACAGTATTACAGTATACATCACAGTTGCCAACACAGCCTTAAAGGTATAATAGCAGTTGTTCAGAATCTAGTGTCTGTCAATGTCACACTCAACAATAAAGCAGTCTTGAACACAATAAAGACTACTTCTGAGTCACTTGCCAATATAACTGTACAATTAGTGTGATTATTAGCACCCAAAGAGCACTGTTAGCATTAATGCTATTTGCGATTAACATTAGCATCTCTAAATATAACAAAAGCCTATAAAGAATCACTTTAATGTCATTATTTTCTCCTTCCCCTCCTCCCCTCATCATAGACTTTGAAAACAGTATTTCTTTTGCAGTTATTTGCGTCAGTTTCTTTATCAGCCATTGTACAATGCAGTTAGCACCAGAGCTAATACAGACAACAAAGCTTTACAACAGAGCACTTCTTTTTTACAGAATACTTCCTGATTTTTGCAGCAGGCTTAACCAATAACAGTGGACACTACCTCAATCAGCCAATAATAGACTTACCCCCAAAGTCTACTATTGGTTGATTGCCTTTAGGCCCCACAGAGTCCCAGATTTATTAATACTATGTACTGTTTTTTCAGTGTTTCTAATTGATAGCACTCTAATGGACAGTAAAATATATTTTAAGATATATTTTTTATTTTTCACGTTTTAAAATGTCCCTTATACCTTTAATGTCTCAGAGCCACAAGTTAGTCCATTTTCTTTCTGTTTTTTGGGGGGGATCTGCAGACACACTTTGGAGACACTGGAGGATTTAGCTAAACCGTGCTATCAAGTGTCCCGAGAAGGGCTTGATAAGGTTTTAGCCAAGCGCCATCTTTTACAGTACACTCTCCCATTCATAGCCATGCCCCCCTTAGACGGGCTACAGTTTCAGCTTCTTTCACCAGTGAAATCCAGCTCCCTGAGACATCACTATATTACACATTTAGTATTCCTTCGAAGTGGTCAATAGAGTATGGAGTAACAAATCCTCTCAGTGCTCGGCCATTGTTCCGTATCATCGCTGATCTTTGTCTATCATCGTGCGTTGGTTTCAGCTTTCAATCATGTGTAGAGGCCTTGTCATGGTCCCATCTGTGACACAATAACTGTCATCCAGATCATATCGGCACAAGTGTGTACTCCAAAACCTATCACAGGGAATGGTACTTTAGGATACAGGCTCTAAATGCGTTTTGAATGGAGCAGAATAGAAATGGTGTTTAATATACTGTAGAGTTAGCAAGGGAGACCAAGATTTCGAAGTGCTTCTTGCCACAAGGGTTGCATTCATGAAAGAGGTGGGCTCAGTGGCAGTTAGCGATAATATAATGAATTGGTGTAATATTTAAAAAAAAATCTCTGTTATAGGAGCATTCAAAATATGGGTTATATCTGGCTTCCATCACTGTCCATTCATGATGTATAGGCTGGAACTGGTTAATGTAAGCAACTGTAGAGGCCTCATTATAAATGTGAATAGTTTTATGTTAGACCTGCGACTAACTGGCAATTATGTACCCAACTTGTCTAGTATTTAAGTTGCCCTCATGTCCCATTGGTTCCGGTCAGTTGTGTTCCTTTAATTTTGACATAGTTTTTTTTGTAAAGTGAATTTATTTTGGCCTATTTATGCCTCTTATTTTTTGTATTTGGGGCGGCAGTGTGTAGGTGCTCGTCCTTCAACCAGAGGGTCGGTGGTTCGAGTCCCCGTCCAAGCACACTGTCGTCGTGTCCCTGGGCAAGACACTTAACCCACATTGCCTATGAATGAATGTGGTTGTGTGATTGGTGTTTGGTGGTGGTCGGAGGGGCCGTAGGCGCAAACTGCAGGCCACGCTTCCGTCAGTGTGCCCTAGGGTAGCTGTGGCTACATAAGTAGCTTACCATCATCAGGTGTGACTGTAGAGTTAATGAATAATACAAAAATGTAAAGCGTCTTTGAGTAGTTGTGAAAAGCGCTATATAAAATGATGAATTATTATTATTATTATCTCTGAACGAGGCAACATTCCCTAAATCCTAAAGTACGCTGCATCACCGAGCCAGCCGCTGGAATCCCCTTGACTTTATTACTACTTTGTTCTACTTTGTTAGAGGCCATTATGCAACAAGGCTAACACACAACACACTAAATCTAATACTGGGAAATCAGACAGGCAGTAAACAGTGTATCTGGGACCGGTCTAATACCTGGAAGTGTATAAAGTAGAACAAGAATCTCATCTCAAATGCATTGTGGTTAATAATAATAATTTGAAAAAAGACCATGGTGATATATTTAGATTTCTGCGATGCGGATAATGCGTTTCCTGAGCTTGAATGATAATAATTTTGCGATTATGTGCTGACCACTTTAATGCAGATGATGGCTAGAGAGAACCCCAGTAACACAAGGAGGACCTAAAGACTTCACATAAAACCAGCCGGTGAAAACCACCATCGATATAAGCTAGATTTCAAAGTTTCTATGGTGGCCTTTTGAATTATCTATTCGTCTTCCTATGTAACATGATCACCAATGACTGACCACCAATGTAGCCAGTCCCCACACCTGGACAAATACAATGGATTACTATGGGACTTTTGTAGACCCCTTAATCTTGCCAACAAGCACTCTGCTGAACCATTGCAAACCTCTTAAAAAGACCAAGAGAACCATGTCAGTCTTGCTTGAACAATCCCTCTCCATCAAGAATATATTGGAAGTGAAACTCTCTCCAAGCCTTGCAGTAATTAAACAAGCAATTTTGGACTAAAGTATCCGTGCTGTGCAGAGGCCACCGGGAGAGGATTAGACCCATAGTTAATTATGATCTGCTGATACTGGGACGTCCCACGGGCCAAAAGGGAAACTGACACCAGCCCAGGGGGTTAGGAGCCGTGCATGTTATCTTGAATGACCAATAAGGGAAGTCATGCAACTAATAGCAGCATATTTCAGGAGATTTTGTGTTGCCAGAATGGGATTTTGAATAAAATATATATCAAAATGGTTTATGTTTTATCCGTGAGTCCTCTCTGTTATTTTTCCAATTGCAAGCACCAGTACAAATCACTAAATTGAATATTGGCTAAATGGTATGTTTCAAGTGACCTCACCTGATAGCATTGTAATAGTTGTTAAAAAATCTAATATATTCTTGTGAGTTCAATGATGGTTTAAAGTTGGTACATTTACTTATTAAAATGATAAGCCCCTTGAGATGAATAACCGTATTTCTGAGGGGGTTCCCGTCCGGTTTAAACCTGGATTAGTCCTCCGGGTTTAGTTTCTGTGTATTCTACACCTACTCCTGAGTTAGTGCACAAACACACACAAGTACAATATAAAGATATATCTATAGAGGGAAATATTAAACACAGATAGTTATGGATTGTAATGGAGTAGTGGAAGTATTATAACCACTATACTACTTTATATGATTTTTATTATATATTGTGATTCTGATTTGCAATTCAGCTCACAACCCATTTTAAACCTGTCTGGAAGAAACATATATATCTAAAATTCACATTCCATTCAGAACGTGTTTGTAGAGGTTAAACCTACAAAGCCAGCACACATTTTTGTATTTTGTTCTGTGCAGAGGATATTATTGTACTTTGATGGTGATTAATTGTGCCCAGCTTGACTCACTCCCAAATCTTCTAAAGCCCCAACACACAAAGTAATCATCTTGCAATCTGCCAAACTATTTTGAACAGAATTTTTGGCCAGTGCCTTTTTGTGTATAGATGATGTATTCTGGGAGCATCTTGACAGCTGACTTTGAAAAGCAAAATAACAAGGTGTGAACATCTTCTATATAGTCGTGGTTCAATTTATTGGTGCTATTTCAAACATAATTGCGTTCTGCTCTGTTCCAGCCCTCCTCACAGTAATCCTGTCAGTATGTGGGGTGTGTATATTTATGAATCAGCTGATGGAAACGCAGCCAAACAAACAGCGCTTCAGTGCCAGCCGACAACTGTTGGACTCTCCACTGAGGCACATGGCACATCGCTGAGAGACCAGGCATGGATGGACACAATCTGAGATGAAGTCATGGTCCGATAACAGTAACCAAGATAATTGTAAGGGATTGAAAAAAAAAATAATGCATGATTTTGAAG
The DNA here is from genome assembly GCA_036025475.1 of Philypnodon macrostomus. Classification (NCBI taxonomy): domain Eukaryota; kingdom Metazoa; phylum Chordata; class Actinopteri; order Gobiiformes; family Eleotridae; genus Philypnodon; species Philypnodon macrostomus. The sequence continues at coordinate 9,846 of JAVQKC010148395.1, read as the reverse complement.
AAATATTTAAAAAAAAATTATGACAAATTGCATTTAGGTTGGCGATTTCACAACTACTACTAGATATGCTTTTCGTGCAGAGGATATAATCAGATAGTAATTTCAATTCGATTGTGATTAATTGTGCAGCCCTAATGTCCATCACAATAATATTATGGTCCTCCCTCTGAAGTATCACTAGTCATAATGTGTACACAATGTTCAACATAGTTATCACAGTTTGTGTGTGGTTAAGTGGTTATTTGCTAACTTTATTTGCTATGCTGTTCAAATTTTCTGGTACCTTTCTTGCCTTTCACCAATGCGCAAAATGTCTCTAGTGGCCCAAGAGAGGTTTCATTTGAGATTTTATATTCCATTGCATGTTTTCTCAAATCAAAAGAACTAAAGAAGAGAGCAGAAATAGCATTTGATTCCCCCATATGGAGGTCAATAAAGAATGTTGAACTAGAACTCATTAACGTCAGTGAGTTAGCGAACCCACAAATCTACCTGGCAAAGCAAACAAGCAATGGATCAAGTTGTACTGCAGCAACATTCATCAACAGAATGCGATGGGGCTAGTTTATCTTTGTCACCATTTTGTTTTCAAGCCAGCTACTTGACCATAACATGAATTTTCCAAACTTAGAAAATCTCTGTGTCTTCACAATGGGGCTCTTGTTGTCAATCACAACTTCTAAACCGGAATCATTTCACTTTCCTCCAACACCACTTCAGCAGCAGAATCAGCTCACTCTCCTCCATCATTTCCTTAGCAGCAAAACCATCTCTCTCTCTCATCCATCAACACCTAAGCATCACACTCTCCTTCATCACCATCTCAGCAGCAGTACCATCCCATTCTCCTCCACCTCATCACAGCTTTAACAGCAGAACCATCACCGCCAGAGCATCAGAACTCTCATTCTCCTCCATACCATCTCCACCTAAGCAACAGAACCATCTCACTCTCTTTCCTGATGACATCAGCAGCAAAAATATCTCACTCTTCTCCATCACCCCTTTGACAGCAGAACCATCTCACTCTCTTCTGTCAGGACCTCAGCAGCAGAACCATCTCACTTTCCTCCTTAATTACTTTGGCAGCAGAACCATCTCACTCTCTTCTGACAGGACCTCAGCAGCAGAACCATCTCACTCTCATTCATCACCACTTTGGCAGCAGAACCATTTCACTTTCCTCCATAACCCCTTTGGCAGCAGAAGTCTCCTTTGTTCTATCACTACTTTACCAGCAGAACCATCACCACCAGAGCATCAGAACCATCTCAGTCCCTCCCATCATAAAAAAAACTAAACTATCCCAAACTTTTTTCTTTTTTTTGATCTTCCATCACAAGACACTTCTATTCAGGGCCTATTAGCTCATATCGTGTCAGAACTACAGATAGTCTTTGAATGGGGCCTTGTTGTATGCAGTTTTATCACGGTTTGGGCCGCCCACAGGCACAGATACTGGCTGTAAAAAAGTTCGCCCCAAGGGATTCTGGGAGAACGGGGCTTTGAGAGGCTGGGTCACATGTCGTAGAGCAAGCCAGCGACACAAGACCGGAGCCAAACAAAAAGAATTTAGTCATGAGGCCTGTCCCGTGGGTTTGTCCAATGTAATATTTCTAAAAAATCAATGTTTAATAAAGGTAGATATGGGTGGAACAATGAGATGGAAATTTCATTTGTTTTGACAGATGACAATTTTTTGTCAAGATTTTCTGGGATCGACACACTGAAAAACAAAAGTAAAATGAAGTCAGATCAATCAATCAATCAAGAAGACCAATCTCAGCCAATCTCTTTCTACTTCCTCAACCACTCACCACCAGCAGAGAAATCTCACCCTCCTCCATCACCACCTCAGCAGTAGAACCATCTCACTCTTCTCCATCACTACACCACCTTGTCAGCAGCACCATCACATTGTCCCCCATCACCACTTCAGCAATAGAACCATCTCACACTCTACAGCTTCAACACATCATGGTCTCTAGCCCACACTTTGCAATTTACCGCTGCAAAAAAAAAAACCCAAAAACAGTTCAATTGATTCAAATGGCTAGAAAATGTGCTCTCTGCAGAGACCTTTTTGTTGTGAGGCGGTGAGTACTAGAGAGAGGATGATGCCATGTAAGTATCACAAAGTCATACACACACTTCTATTAATAAACAGTGTAATCACCGGTGTTGAACCAGGCTTGAGCCACCTCAGCTAATCATAGCCATAGCCTGCAAAAGATCGTACAGATTATTTACAGTGTGCCACATATTATTAAGGGGCTATCCTCTGACTAGGCCTTCACACATGTCTCAAGTTACACTATTAGGACTTCATTTTACCTTTGCCATTTTGCTACAGGGCTGACTCAAGGTCTGACAATTATTTACTCTCACATTCATTCAGAGGCAATTTGGATAAACCAATTCTTCTAACATGATGCACGTTTTTTGGCGGGAAAAACCTGGAGTCCCTGGAAAGAACCTACAAACTCAGCAGGCCCAAGGATAAAACCCACAACCATCTTTCTGCCACTAAATCTTTATCACAGACCAATGCCATTTCTTTGTTTTGAAATTCTAACGGCTGTCGGCCCTACCTCAAAGACGCACCTGCAATCGCATTCTTCACATCTTAATTTTTCTCAACTTTTACTACAATATTTAACACAGCGTCGAGCAAAAAAGCTAACTGTAAAAACCTCTAGACTCCCATTCATTATTTCTAGCGACGTGAAAGACGGCAGCAGCAGATTTTATACGATCCATAACACTTTAATTTTTAATGAGGCTCATTGTTCTGAGGAGAGATTAATATCAGAGTTTTTGGGCATGCTGCCATTGGCTTTACACAAGCTTCTATTAAATCAGAGAATGGAGAGGCTCAGACAATGAACTTCTGACCTTGTCCACTTCCACAGATTTTTTTTACACAATACACAAGTCTTCAAAGTGTACACCAAGCTGTAGTCAATCATTCAATCCTCTAGTCCTTATTTGGGCCTTTGTAAACTGCTGCCATATTGTAGTTCAGCTTAAGATAGATGCAACGGTGTTGATCCAGCAGCAGAACCATCTCACTCTCATCCATCATCATCTTTGCAGCATAACATATCTCCTGATAACCACCTGAGCAGCAGGACCATCTCACTATACTCCATTTTCACCTCAGTAGCAGAATCATCTCACTTTCCTCCATCACTGCTTCAGCATCAGAACTAGGGCTGTACTCAAAAAAATCGATAGGGGAATATATTGTTATGTACTCCTCGTTGATGCACGCAATGATTCAGAGGTTACTGTATTGATACATGTTGTTTGTGGTTTGTCAATGTAGTACTAATGTAGGCTGTAGTCAACCAAAGATATAGCTCGACGACCAAAGTCATGCCCTTCGATTAGTTTACTAAAAGTAACAATATTAGAAGATGCAGACCGAAGCCTGCTAACACGCGAAGCTCCAATAAACAGCAGGCTATAGCAAGCTTAGCTTGCTTGCTAACACTAAACTAGGCTATTTCCTGAATAACAATACAACTGAACACAGGTAGGCGCTACTTTCCCCTGTCACTCGTGTCATGTTTGCTCCACAGTGTGTGTGCGTGCATGTTGTGTGTCTGTTGAGACGGCTCCCCGCCCACTCCACAGAGCCGCTTTCGGTGATCCGAGTGGGTCACACAAGCAGCGCTTTGTGCATCTCTTTGAACTCAGTGAAAACGGCATTAAATAAAGTGAAACAGGCTAAAACACCTAAATACATGTGGATCTATACTGCTGTGTCCCTGGTCTTTTTGCTGGTGTAAATAAAGCACAGGACTAGAGCCAGATACACACAATGAGGTTGACCAAGATGCCACTGACCAATTAGTCACTAAAGACTAAAAGCTGTCAGTCCAGGCTGTGTATTGTTCAAATAGGCCTAACTGTTATTGCCTTGGTCATTATCACAGACAGCTCATCAATAGTTGCTGGACTTTGATTATGACATTACAAGGCTTATAGCCTGTTGACAAGCTCTGATATTAGGTAATATCACAGCTTTTGTTATTGAGGATAATAAAAAACATTCATTTGGGATAGGGAAGCTACTTGTTTGAGTCCAGACTTTATTTAAAAAATGTATCAAGTACAAAAGTATCGCATCAAAATATGTACTGTATCAGAATACATATCCTATTATCACCACCTCAGCAGCAGAACCATCTCTCTCCCCTCCATCATCACCTCAGCAGCAGAACCATCTCACTCTCCTCCATCATCACCTCAGCAGCAAAACCATTTCACTCTCCTCCATCAGCAACTCAGCAACAGGACCATCTCACACTCCTCCAACATCACCTCAGCAGCAGAACATCTCACTCCCCTCCACCACCACCCCAGCATTACCACACAATTTTACAGTAGGCTTGCAACTTCTACACAACTAAACAAAAAGTCCTTATCCTTGTCTGTTTGTCTCTTGTGTTTTAGTCGAAGTGTGGAGCCCCTCAACCCTATAATAAGGTTTGTTAGGCCTGATTGAATTGAAGCATTAGGAGTGATTGTGCAGTCTTCTGGATGGGGGCCAGGGCCTGTGTAGAGTTGTTAGTCTGACTGCAGTGCTGTGCAAATCCACTTCTGAAACTCAGCCAAAAACTAGACCGATAGTGCTCTGTGCGAGGAAAGTGGAGGAAAGAGGTCTGCAGTCCTTCGATGTTGGATGCTGCTGTAGTGTGTGTCATTTTGTAGTGTGTGTCATTTTGTAGTGTGTGCCAGTTGTGGAATCTGAAGAGTATCTATTTAAGTAGTTTTGTGAAAACGTTTTTGGCAGGTTTGAAAATTTGGGGATTTTAATCAGCTTTCGAAAATATAATAATTTAGTTTGTCATCATTAGTTTCCAATATGGCATTCAGAAGAAACTTAGGTGACCACACGTTGCCTTAGTAAATCCACTTACTCATTTTTAAAGGGTTCTCGACACATTTTCATCAGGGGTTGTAAACTGCTCACATCTTTCTGTCCCTTCATGCTAATCCCAGGCAGATTTAGTGACGTTAAAATATGGTTTGTGGAGCTAAACAAATTGAAGACAGTTGCTAAATACCTCAGCAGCAGAACCATCTCACTCTCCTCCAGTATCACCTTAGCAGCAGAACCATCTCACTCTCCTCCATCACCACTTCAGCAGCAGAACCATCTCACTCTCCTCTGTCATCACCTCAGGAGCAGAACCATCTCACTCTCCTCCATCACCTCAGCAGCAAAACCATCTTACGCTCCTTCATCACCACCTCAGCAGCAGAACCATTTTACTCTCCTTCCTCACCACCTCAGCAGCAGAACCATCTCACTCTCCTCCATTATCACCTCAGCAGCAGAACCATCTCACTCTCCTCCATCACCTCAGCAGCAGAACCATTTTACTCTCCTTCTTCACCACCTCAGCAGCAGAACCATCTCACTCTCCTCCATCATCACATGAAACCTCGACACTTCTATAGAAGCTAATGAAATGGGCTTATGTCACAATGATAAGAAAGAACATTTTTACATTTTGTGATACAATTAAAAGTGTAGTTAATTATATGGAACGCAATCAACAATATCTATTTATATTCAACATCAAAGTGCCAAAGATACAATATTATTCCAAGAAGGGTGTGTTAGCATTGTGGCATTCATGGTAAAACCCTCTTGTGGCTCTGGGTCAGAGGTTAAAAACAGGTCAAATGTGGTAATAAATTGAAGCTAAAAACAACACAAAGTCATGTAGATTTGAAACCACACATAAGATAATTGGTACTGCATTTGCACTTCTCAATCCAGTTAAAAGTGTCTTTGCTCCTGAGTATTTTTACCTCAGAAGGGATTGAAGGTCTAAATGCAGAATGTATGGGTCGTGAGAATCAACCACTCTGACAGCTGATGGTTCCAGTTTCACTTCAGTGACCCCGACTGCGGCCCATAGCAGTCCATATACCAGCCTGATACTTCACCTGGAGATGAACTGTACCAGGGGAAAGTAATGGAAGTAATGCAGTTCAGGTTAAAGAGGGGTGTTAGCAGTTATTGAACTGCTGAAAATACTCTTTAGCACAATTTATTCATGGAGATTTAATAGATTTGAATTTGAAAAGTTTGGCAAGCAAAAATAGAGCTGCATGACACCACAGTTCCAATCTAGCTACCTGCATTTATTTTATTAATGAAAATAATTCACCACCAAAATATTGAAAATAAAAATTTTCTAGTTCTCTTAGTCAATCATATATTCCTTGCTCAACCATTCAACCAACCATTTGCTCTCTCATCTCCCATCACCACAGAGCCATCTCATTTTCCTCCCTCCCATCGCCACCTCAGCAACAGAACAATCTCACTCACCTCCATCCCATTCCACTCTACTCCTCCATCACCGCCTCAGCAGCCAAGCCATTTCACACTCCTCCACAATCACCTCAGCAGCAGAACCATCTCACTTTCTTCCACCACCACTTCAGCAGCAGAACCATCTCACTCTCCCCATCACATGATCAGCAGAACCATCTCACTTTCCTCCATCACCAATTCAGCAGCAAAACCATCTCACTCTCCTCCATTACCACTTCAGCAGCAGAACCAGCTCACATTCCTCCATCACCACTTCAGCAGTGGAACCATCTCTCTCCTATATCACCACATGAGCAGCGGAACCATATCACTCTCCTCCATTACCACTTCAGCAGCAGAACCATCTCACTTTCCTCCATCACCAATTTCAGCAGCAGAACCATCTCACTCTCCTCCATTACCCCTTCAGCAGCAGAACCATCCCTCTCCTATATTACCACGAGCAGCAGAACCATCTCACTCTCCTCCATTACCACTTCAGCAGTGGAACCATCTCTCTCCTGTTTCACCACATGAGCAGCAGAACCATCTTACTCTCCTCTATCACCACATGAGCAGCAGAACCATCATGGTTTACATAAAATGGAAATGCTTTGTTAATCACACCACTTCAGAAACTGTCAAGCCTTTGTGTAAGATTAGTTTTCAAGGACTTTTGCTGAACTACGGAAAGAACTTTTTAAAAATAGCTGCCGTGAAATAAACAAAGCAGCATTCTCACAGCAACTAAATAGTGACACAATGAGAGCATCGGTCACATATTTACGGCCGTAATACAGTTGAGTCTGTTCAATATTAGGGGATAGTACAGCAGATGGTCATCAGCAAACACATGAAATATAAATCAATGCAGAATGGCCCAGATACATTCATAAAACAGAATGTTACTCTGTGAATGAGGTTAGTGAGCACCAACTCTATCGGAGACACAAAAATAAGCCAATTGTTCTCTCCTTGTCAGATAGTTTCCTTAATAGATAAAAGGCCAGTTATGAGTCGATTCAATGTGCAACAGCTAAAGAGGCCCTGAAGGGACGCACTTAAACACATGGTCTTCTTATCTCCTTGAAGTGGTTATCTGAGCTCAAGTTGCCTTTCTATTATTTCAAATCAGCAGGGAATTTTTAAAGAGCGCTGATCACTTGAAAGTCATCGATTTATGAAATGCTTACAATGGTCCACTTGGCACAAACAACGATGTCATTTTTAGACTCGAACAAAAAATAGGAAAATGCTTTGAACTGCCAGTGTGTCACTTCTTGAAAACACAATGCATTGACAATATGTTCGATTGAAATGGTCCTGACATTGACTTAAAGACAGGATGTGTGAGACGCCTGTTCCTCTGATTCGGAAGGATCTCAGAGCGTGTGGATGGTCGTCTTGGAGACCACACTGTTGTCTGTCAAATACAAAGGCATGTATTCTCCTTCACCACCATCCCTCCCCCCCTCCCTCCAAAGACCCCTCACTCACACAATACACTGTCCAACTGTTGAGTCCATGTAATGTCATTCCAAAACACTGCTGCTCTTGTGGGGTCTTCTGATGCATCAAGTGTCCCAATGTAATAAATAAGAAAAGTTGTAGTGAATTCTAGGACCCAACACAAAAAAGAAGTTAAGTTTATTGAATAAGATAGGCTTATTCAATAAACTTAACTTCTTTTTTTGTCCCCAGCCAAAGTGGCTCCCCAGAGTACACTTTACTAGAGTTCTAGCAACATCTAACTGCAACATCTAACTGTAAACTATGAAGACACTGGAAACAAATACCTTAGCAGCTAGTATTGCCTTTACAATTATTAACACAATAACTATACCATCAACAGTTGTGTAAGAAAAAAACAAACAAACAAACAAAACCCAAGTCTCATTATTTGTAAAATCTTAAAATGCCTTAAAAGTCCAACAAAAAAACATTATTGGTCATTAGTTTGTTGATGATGATGACAACAACCACAACAAAAACTAAAAATTGATAAAGCTATCAAAGCTCAATAAATTATATTACTTAAGAATGGTGCAATGATGATTTTATCCATGACCTTTATTGCGCGATCGTATAGAGAGGCTATACGTTTGGTGGCAGTAGGAGTGGCCTGTGCCCATGATGTCATGCAGTATGATATATGAATATATCATGAATATCCTTTCAGATTAGTTTGAAACAGTTTAGATTATGATGTATTGTTTTTGAGATTTTCTTTTTATGTTTGCCAAATTTAGACATTTTAATTTTATTATTTATAAATAATACATGTATGTTTTGGGGAGGCACAGTTACAAAGTAAGGAACACATTCTTCTGACTGGAAACATTAATATAGAAAATGCTGAAAAATACAGATAAATGTAATTCTAGTTGTAGAAGCTCTCATAGTAAATCTAGATGTAGGAGCTTAATCAGACCATGGTTGGATTGACTGGTCTTGCTAATGTATTTTAATTTGTAATTCTAATAAAACCTTTCCTATTTATTCCTGTATATGATAACTACATGACTTTACAAGATCAAAACACAAAGCACACAACAAAGTATAAAAACATAATGGCTAACTTAACAACTGCCCTTTCCAATGTGCACCCGAACACATCATAAACTACAGTTTAAGAACAATCATTGCTATTTGATATAAATGACCTACTAATGTCCTTTAAATTGCTGACAAACATGCCCCTAAGAACTGTACAAGTCTTCCTTTGAGTAAAACTCTTTTGTATGTTGGATCTTTTCACTATTAGACCAAATGTGAAACTTGAAACGTGTGCCTAGTCCAATTCAGGTCCTGTTTTGTTCACTGCACCAGCCTGGCCCTTCACAATAAAAGCATGTTTGACTACAGCTCACTTTGATTCAGAGGCTTTCAATAGATGCAGCTCGACTTACATGGCACAGGATGAGACAATCACAGCAGCTAGTCTCCTATTCACAACTATACAAACTTGTAAAGCTAATGGATGTATAGGAAAATGCAAAAAATAGTGTTCAATTATTTTATATCAGCTATTGTTACTTCAATTTCAGTTTAGATTTTATTTGTATGGCCCTATATCATGACAAAATTGCCTCAGAGGGCTTCACAGAGGGGGAACACTCAATAGACAATCAATACACACAAACAAAAGGACTGTCATAGACTTCTAGAGGTTCTCAAACTTTTTCATACAAGAAAAGATATGGTCGCATTTTGAAATGAAAATATACACTGCAGCAACTTGGGGCCTTTGGCGGTGTACATTCTGGACAACTAGGCTTACGCTGTCGTCCCCAACAGCAAGGTGTATATCGGTGGAACGCCCCCATACGGCTGTCAAATATACCTGACATCCCAATTTCAAACCAAAATGGCTGACTTCCTGTTGTAGGGTGGGGTCATAATAATATTTTATGTTGGGTACACTGTGGAGAATCACTGTACCAAGTTTCATTGCTCTCTGCCAAAGTAAGTGTGTCCAGAGTCTCATAAGGGTCATAAACATGGGG
>JAVQKC010148382.1:0-56418 GCA_036025475.1 Philypnodon macrostomus | reverse complement strand
GTTCTGGTTCAGTCCTAGTTCAGATGTGGTTAAGTTCTGGTTCAGTCCTAGTTCAGATGTGGTTAAGTTCTGGTTCAGTCCTAGTTCAGATGTGGTTAAGTTCTGGTTCAGTTCTAGTTTAGATGTGCTTAAGTTCTGGTTCAGTCCTAGTCGAGCTGTGGTTAAGTTCTGGTTCAGTCCTAGTTCAGATGTGCTTAAACATGAATTTAAAATAACTGTACCTTTGTTCCACCTCACTATAAAACATGAACGCAGTATGTGTGTGGAAAATGGTAACTTGGGTCATAAAAATATGGAACTGCATTCACGTTACCAAAAAATATCCTCCACATTCCTTCCAACACTGCAGTCAAAATCGCCATATCTGAAGCACAAAGTTCGACACACGACTGGACTTGATCTGCAAAAATCTCTCACAAAGCCTATTCTAAACGTTGTCAAAAGTAGAACATATCATTGTCCTCTTCTCCAAGGCTGGTTCCAGGAAACTCTGACTCACACCTGATGTTGAGACTTGGCTGTTGGTGATTCCCTTCTTATATACTTTATCAATTGAAAACCTACCGTGTAATCTCTCCATCTGTACATCTCTATATGAGTAACATCTGACAGTTCCACAGTAGCCACACGCCCAACCCGGGGTGAGTTATCAGTGGACAAAGGCACAGTTTCAATTCCCTCTCGAGCTTGCTAATCTAGGAAATGCCACGTACGTTTGCCTTTAATGTCGGTTTGCTAACTTCACAGCTAGCTAAACAACTAAAAACCACAGGGTGTCAAGTTCCACGGAGTTGTTTACCGTTGTCACATTAACGCCAGTAACGCGTTGCCTTTAGGCGGGCCCAAAGATGACTTGTAGAAGTTGAAGGCTACTCACCTTTCGCTCAAAGTCCGCCTTCGTGAATTCGCTTATGGTGTTCTGCACAAATGTGTCTTCCCTTTACGAACGAGATAGCTTCTTGTCCTGTCTTAACTCCGTGGCTGTCAGTGAGAGGTGAGAGAGAAACTGTGTGTACTGTGTCGCAGCAGGGTTGGAGAGGAGGGGAGGAATCTGTGCGCCTCGAGCATGACTCTGCAACTCTAGATCACACACACATAGTCATACACCGAGGAGCGTGCTCAGGCGTACCCGGCGAACCAAACCGCATTCCTCAAACTGAAACGTAAAGTGCTCAAGATGTTATTTAACCTTACGTACACCGCGCGCACCCCGCCACATGCAACTGGTGAAGCCAGTGAGGAAACACGTGGTATTATTCAATTTACATCTAGAATGACGAGGCGTATTCTCACAAAGCTCCACTGTAGGTTTTGCCATAAGAATATGACTGTGCATGCGGTAAGATCACTTTTGCAACTAGTCACATGTTCAAGTCACGCAAAACGTAAACAAACGTGTACCTTTTATATTCATGTGTGTCAAACCCAGGGCGCGTGGACCTAATCCAGCTCGATGCTGTTCTAACATGTTCCATGGTTATGATAGATAGTTGTTGGCGCGTGTAGTAGCAGTGTAATAGTTGAGAAATATTACATATAACAAAAACAACAGAAGGAAAACATGATAGCACACGCTAGAAATGCTTTTATTCCATTGACACAGTTTGGAAAGATCAGATTTTGGACTTTCATATAAAGTTACAATGGGAATGTAACAAAGCTCTTTCCATTTATCCAGGCTTGGGATCGGTTAAATGGACTGCCTGGGTTGTAATGTTGCTGAAGTGGTTATAATTATTATTCAGTTTTATTCATAAAATGCACATTACCTAGATCTGACCAAATTTTGGATTGGTAAAAATGTGAAGGAAAATAAAAGAATACTAATAATACTAACAAATGTAGGATTTCCCTTCAGTTTATGGTTCAACATTTGACATCCAACCACCCTTTATTACCGATGAGGTACCAGGTATTAACGTAGTTTACATACGTTTTTCACTTCACACTCAGAAGTCTTTGTGCTTGAGCCGGGTTTGGAGACAGTGGCTGTAATAGGAATATTTGCTTTGAACACCTCTTACAACCTTTACAATAGCCTACAGTACATTTTAACTTTTTACTTATATATTTCTTGACTACTTTTACTTTTACTTCTACATGAGTACAGATTAGGTGTACCGGCTCCACCCCCAGTCTATTGATAATTGACATGTCCTGATGCACGCCTCTGGGTATGCGAGCCTAATTAGCTCTGGGTGTGGTTTGCTTGGATTCATGGTTGTGATTGTGTCTGTTTTTATGTGAGCAATATTACTTGCACCACACCCATGATATATATCCTTTAATCATGACTTTTATTTTGCTGCACACCTTGTTCTATAGTAAAATGTTTGCTAATTTATGTAAATGCTGTGCTGTGTCCCCAGGGTTGGCTGAAAGCTTGTGTCATATCCCTCCATACCACAGCTAGTTTCTTGTTACTGCTTGAGGAAGTGGTGCGTGATGACACAGCATATTATCAAATGGTAAGTCCCTTTCTTTTCTGAACTTTTGTGCCCTGCAGCTGCCAAAAAGTCTTGAATGTCTTCCTAACCCCAGCACTGACCTGTAGAAACCTGTGGAAAAACTTGACTTCACTACTTGCATAAATTATATTTAAAGAAACATCTTAAGATTAGGCTACACACTGTATGTTGCATATACCCAAACATACACGAGTATGTCCCCGAGCACTGCCCTAGCTGTACACCAAGTAGAGTTGTGCAGAAACACTCAGTTCAGTTAAAGATAGCTTGTACTGTGCACGGTGAATTTCTCTTTAAAACTGTTCATGTCAATGTCCAAACTAAATTGCATTGCTCATATTATCATTACTTAATGCTGACTGACCTCAGTGTGAATCACTGTTGTGTCTCAAATAGATCACTTATTATTTATCTGAAAATGTTTGGTTAAATATGAATTACTACACTTTGCATATTGCCCTTCTCTGTATGTTCTCAAACTGGACCCTCTTTTTCTTGAGTGCAAAAACAGATCTTCTGTCAAATGCTTTCTAAAAGGCCCAGTGCAGTAGCCTTGTGTTTGTGTAGTGTGTTGTTGTGGCTCGTGAACAAAAGCTCAAGTCAAGTCACGATGAGTTTACATTTTTAGCCAGTCACTCCGCCTTGGGCAGAGAAAAGAGAATTAAAAATATACAAATTAAATGTGTCAGGATCTTTTCTCATGATTGGCAAAGAGTGATTTTAATGCAGTTATACACTTTGGCAACAGTTTGGCAAGATGTTGTTTGGACAGATGTGTTCCATTTTGCTCAACTGTGCACATCGAGTCTGCACAATGTCCTTTTCATTGGAGGGGATCTCATGCATTGTTTGTGTCCTTCACCGGGCACAGCGAGTGAGCTAGGTTCATGACAAGTGGCACATTTGTAATCTGCCCCTGAGCTGTGGCATTGCTGCCCTCTGCTGGACAGACGTGGGGGTGATGTACAGTGAACACCTTAGGCCTGGTAGCTTTATTCATCAAGCCATCATGTGTTTTCATTTTCTGTTTTGTTTCCTGTCTTTTACTTTTATAAAGACGATTGAGACTGAGTCCACGTTCTGTGTCTACGCCACTTAAGATATTTTACTGTAAATTTTTTTCCCACCACTTATTGCTGTTCGTGGGAGTCTAACTGTGGGTCCAAAGAGGGGTACGTCCTGGCTCTCTCTTCACTGGCCACTGTTGCAAGTATTCTGCAAAAGCTGCTAGCCATTTATGATTTTCTCTTCCACATCTTTTTCCGCCTATTCCCGTTAGAGGCGGTGGGTGACCGGAAGTCTTTCCCAACAACTATGGGCCTTAGACGGTGTACAATGACCAACCAGTCTGAGGGTCGACAGTGAGATAACCATTCGCTCCCACATTCGTTTACTAGCAGCAATTTAGAGTCACCAAATTCAGCTTACACATGGATATCTTTGGACTGTGGGAGAAAACCTGGAGAGAACATGAGGAAGACATGTATATCCCCCAAAATCTGCAATGTGCATGTAAACAAAGACATGCAGACAGGGGACTAGTCAGTTCCACAATGTTTACTTGGACCATTGGTGTGAATAAATGCATTTCCACACTTAGCAGATTATCTCTATTGTACATGTAAATCCCTCATGTGGTGTTCTTTTTATACAACAAAGTGAGAATTCAACACTACAACTATTATTCTATTCTTTCAATCTAATTATGGGAGCTTATTCAGCGCCTTACACCCTGGTCGGGAAGTTTTCCCCGATTTGTCAAACACTGGTGGTCTCATCTGTCAGCCGAAGGCCAACAGGAAGACGAAAGCCCGCATCAACACTACGGGCTCTTTTTAATAAACAAGCAGCTAATCCTCGTTCTTTTTATTTTGAGTGGTTTGTGCCTTGATACCCACATTGGCTCCAGATGGGGAGGGGGGCAGGACAGGGGTGTTGTCGGGGTTTGGGGTGGGGGTGGGGGTGGGGGGGTAGCAAGAGCACGGTTGATGTACATCTGTCATGCATTATTGCGGAGAATGCCAGCGCTCTTATCCCGGCTTTAGAGAACTATGTGGAGGGGGTCCGGAGACAAACTGCACTGCTCCAACAACATTTGTCACCAATAAGACACAGAGGTGGATAGTTACATGCAGTTTATTTTATAGACCAATACCGAGTACCCTAGATTTTGCATTTTTTTGTGAAGCACTTTGCGCCACGCTTCATATTAGGTCATTAATAATAATACTACTACTACTAATAATAATAACAGTAATAATAATAAAAATAAAAACAATAACAATAATAACAATAATAATAATAATAATAATAATGATTAATTAATTAATAACAGATTTGAGCTGAAAAATTATGATGATTAATGAATGATGATTGACTTCATTTTTTGCACAATAAAAAGATGACTTATTTGTTCCATTAAGTAATATTAGAATATGTATATAAAAGCCCTATGATAAACAATATAGTTATGTTTCCAATGCAGTATTGATTACTAGTGATTGCCTAATAATTGCAATGTCTTTTTGCCCAAAGCTGCTTCTTCAGCCTCCTGTGGGATACAGTATTTGAACCCACTATTGCCTACTAGCTAAATGCACTCACTGGCCCGCCTCTAGCTCATGTCATTGTAGCTCCACTATAGTTTAGAGACTGCACTTACTAGCCTGAAGCCGGTTAAACATCTTAATTGACCGTGACCCAGACATCTTGTGCCTCCATAACTGGAATCAACCCGAAAGCCAGTGACAAATAATATAATTTTACAATGTCCTACCTAATGTGTTTCTTTATGGAGACCTCCATTTTGTCCTCATAAGGAAAGCAAGCCCTTACAAGTAATCATGGCAAAAACAACTTAATAACTACACACACACACACACACACACAGGCAGAAGAGCTCTTAGTACCCCCCTCAGAATTCCTCAGGATGGGGTGGACCGCGTTCATTCCTCCGGACACGAGTTTTCTTTAACAAGGTACTGATGGTCCTGACCTCTTCAAACACAAGACTCGCTCCAATCAGCCAGCCCAGGACTCAGGCCTGTGGGTATAATTGAGGAAACGTCCTGATTAGTCTCTGTCTGTCTCTGCCCCCCTCTCGGCCCCCCTCCCACCACTCCTCTTGTGTCTACACAGTCTACTGCAGTGGCCTCAATCTATAGTCCTAGTGTGTGTCTTCTGGCTGGGTATTCCCCGTTCCTGTGGAGGTTAAAGCTTGACATAAGGAAGACTTAATTTAAGGTCTATTAGCTAAGCCCACCAAGGATTGTTCTATAGTTTATACTGTAAGAATCGTTCAATCACTTCAGTTAGTGACCCTCCCATTCACTGCTTGCCTACAAGGCTAGTGAAACTACAGACTACATGTATGTTATTGCACTGAGAAAAGACAAAAAGAAACCAGCATGAACGATTGGGCCAGAATTGTGAGTTTGCATACAGAAGTGAATTCAAAATGCTTTAGTTTGAAGAGTAATTGAACTTTTTACTTTTACTTGAGTAATATTAAGTATTTACCTTGGGTAAATGTTGTAACTCGGTACTTTCACCCACCTCTGTGTGGTATAGTATAGTTTTATCTTTTAAAAAGGAACAATATTTGTTCAAATGTTATTTACATACACATGTTTTTACAGTGTTTTCTATGAATACAGGAATTTAATCTTTATTGTTTTAACATGTCTGACATTATGTTCAAACAGTTTCTCCCTGTACTTTTCTACTCTTACTCGAGTAATTATCTTTTTAGTTATGTATTAGTATTTTGAAGTACCAGAACTCTCTTCCCACTTCTGTGTGTATCCCACCATCTCATTGGCTTTACAACTAAAGCAGCTCCAAAGCAGCAGACTGCAATGTGTGCTGGCAAAGCTTTCAGAGAAAGTTTTACAGTTCACCTGCACATGTAAAGTTGTTTTTTTTTTTTTTGTTTCTTGGAAAATCATAGAAAAAAGAAAAAATATGCATAACCAAAAAAATGTGTCAGAGGATGATTATTAAAGGCTCTTTATCACCATCTGAATCGTCCTGCATAAACACAGACTTTCACAATAGTACAAAATAACACTGATTTACTTTCCATCACCGCCAGGGAGCCAATCATTTTACTCGAGTAAGAGTAAAAAAGCACATATTCCGGAGTGATTTTGACTTAATGTAAAGTCAAATGTGTTTTAAAATTTTGCTGTAGTCAAATGGGGATTTAAAAAAAGAATAATATATACAAATCATGTATAATATAATATATAAATTCCTGTAATTTCCAAAAAACAAACTGAGAAAAAGTACAGATGAATAATGATTTAACAAATTAAGGACAAAACCCCCCCAAAAAACCCCATAAAACTTTACATGGTAATATACAGAGGTCAAAATATATCTCTACGGTTACTTCATAATAAAGGATGGTGCATTAAAACACTCATGGAACTCCTTTTGTCCATGTTGCAGCATGCCTTACTCAGCTGAACGTTGACTGAGACGCTGCCGGATGACTCCAGCGACAGCTCACACACAATGACAATGGAGGAAGTTCAAGATGGAAAACTTACCGGAAAGACACCACAAGCCACTCATTCTCAAATTCTCGTCCCATTTACTGAACACGGGGTAAGGCATGAGCGGGAAGCAACAGAGGGCCGCACTGTCTCCCGCTGAGGGAGGAAGGCAGGCGGGGGGGGGTCACGGTTAACACGGCCCCCCGTTGACTCACTGTTGCTAACTATGTGTCTATAGCCTCCATTAGTCAAGCCTTAGTCACGGTGCCCGTTTAAGTGATGAACTTCTACGGCTCTGGGGCCCAACCTGGATTTATTCATCTCAAAAGTGATTGGTTCTGACTCTTACTCACTGATGCCAGTATTTCACAATGGATGCCAAAGTTGCTGTTGTATTGTATTGTATTGTATTTGGACAAACTTGAAAGAAGTGCTTTGACATGGATATGGAGAATATAAAGTAATAGTTGGAAATTATATAATCGGATTCTATTTCACTCCTGACATCGCAGGCTGCATTAGATGATGATTGCATTATTTTTGAACGTTATGAAATAGCCTGATTGTGGGACGGCTGAGGGCCCACAGATTGGCTCACTTCCAATATATTGAATTATTTAATCTTCATTGTACATTTTTTATTAAGTCAATGCAATTGGTGGTTAATAATGTTTGTCTTATCAATAAATAGAGTAGCTAAACATCAAGACCTATGTCAGAACCAGCTTATTCTTTATGGCCATGTAATTAACCCGTGAAAGTGTAATACATTTTTAACACATACTGGCATCTGAGGGATACATCAGGCTACAAGCTGTCCATTTATTACTATTACAAAAATGTAAAACACTAGCTTTTCAATAGCACATTTTTTTCACGGTTATAAATAGACGTTTCTATCCCGAGAAAATATGAGTAAAAACTGTGGGAGTTGTGCGTAAGAGAGCGAGACCCGGGGCATGGAAACTACAGAGAGAGTGACTGGGTGAAAGTGAACGACTGTGTGAGCCATCACTGAGGAGGGCCGAAGACAT
Organism: Philypnodon macrostomus; assembly: GCA_036025475.1. Classification (NCBI taxonomy): domain Eukaryota; kingdom Metazoa; phylum Chordata; class Actinopteri; order Gobiiformes; family Eleotridae; genus Philypnodon; species Philypnodon macrostomus. Next base: position 48,417 of record JAVQKC010148382.1, on the reverse strand, counting down.
ATGAAGGGGGAGAGGCTGAGACAGAGACGGGACGAGGCGAGGATGAAGACTGGTGGCTGCACGGAGAGGCGAAGGAGGGGCCAAACGATCAACTTGAACATGATTTAGCTGCAGGAAGCTTTAAAAAGGCAGCAGACAGGGACCAGGGCGGGAGAGACCCAGACTTTTTACCGTTTTTTTCAGGACGTGCTGCCGTATGGCTTCTCGAAAGGGGGAGTTTTTCCACTGGGTCACACTTTTTAGGGCACTCCTTCACTTCTCCTGCGCTTCACCGAATCCGAACCGCTTTGAGCCGTGCTTTTCTCTTCCCCGCCGTGCGTAATTTGTGTGCAGCGACATCACAACAACAACGAGGACAGAAGAAGAGCTTTTTGGAGCAATTTAAGAGAAGCTTTGGGGAAAATGAAAGTCCTGTTGGATCTACTGTTGCTTTTGCCCATGCTGCATATCCCCGGCGTGCTATCACTGTCTACGCGTAAGTAGAAGCACACGATATGTGCGTACGAAGGTCGCACGGGCTAGTTAGTTAGGGGAACGGGTTGGCTGACCATAGCGAGGTCGGGGGGGTAGTAAAGCAAGGCACTTTTATCAGACATATAACATGGTCACATTGTCCTCCAAAAAGTTGCACGGCTAACACAAAGGCACTTGACTAGCTGAAACTTGAAGCATTTGGGGTAGCCTATATGCAAGGTATGGAATGTTTTCTAGAAAGTGTATAGTGAGAGTTTTCATTTTATTAACTGCTGTTATGGTAGATTATGATGGGCAGTATGCTTGAAATCTTAGTGATCAACATCTCTTCAGTATAAATAGCCTAAATGGGAAAATCGAAATGAGCACAAATCTACCTTTAGCATATAATTAAGAATGCCTGCTTATGCGTGGACGTTATTGTATGCCTTGCACAGTGCATTTATCGCTTCTCTAGAAATTAGCACACATTTAGGGTCACAAATTTGATACATGTAGGCTACCAATGGATAATGTCTGGTTGTATGATCAGTTCTGGGCTACTAAGCTTGATTTGATTTATTTATTTTTTACAGAAATCAAAATATTTTTTTGCTTAACATAAGTACTGCAATTTGCCACATTTTGGACCATTTTATGATACAGCAAAAATACAAAACATTTTAAAAAATCCCTTTAAAATAATACTATATATATATATAATATATATAATTTAACGTTTATTTAGCCAGGTAAGTCAATTGAGAACACTTTCTCACGTACTTGTAGAAACTGCTCTCATCCAGTGTGACGTTATTATTTGACACATTAAAAAGTCCCCCGTCCACTCTCTGACAGGTGCTATAATGGATGTCCTTCAGCTGAGGTCTATTGCCCGTATCTCTGCAGAGCATAGAGGAAGCTTCCCCGGAGGCCCAATTTCAACAAGTCGGCCCATAATTCCTTTAACACATGGGACGACGGAGAGCCCTTTACAACAACACAGCCAGTGACATCATTGAGTCAGGATTTTTGGAGAATGCTAGCTAGCTTAATGCACACTAACATAAATAAATCAAAGTTTCCCTGTTAAGTAGCTGGATTATGTTTTATGGTGAGCTCGCTGGCCCTGGTGGCATCCTGTTTGAAAGAGTCCCATAAAAATGAGGGCAGTTCAGGGGCTTACATGGAGACAGTGGGCCTTGATCACCGGGACCCCCGCTGTTTACTGCAGACCCTAATTGCTCATTACACTTTATTTACTGTGATAATGGATTGTGCTCACCCTTCGCTCAGTGGGCCATAGCGATTTGTTCTTGGCATCGACTGCTTGTGCGGGATTACGCCAAATGCCAAGTAGCTGACTGCGCCGACCTTTAGAAGATACCAACAAAACTGTGTCAAAATGAGGCCGAGAATCTGAATCAACCCACAAAAACAATGACTATTCATCTTATCCATTATGAATATAGGAATTTAGATTTATATATAAGTTATGGTTATGTAGCCTAGTAGAGTATACTTTCTGAGCCCTGAAACAATCTAAAGTAATATTGAACCCAATAGCTACAGTCACAGTTACACGTCTGTGCTGTTTTACTGTTAAAGTATTAGTGATTACTGCTCATGCATTATATCAACCTGATTTCACTGTGAACTGATTGGAGCCTTCTTGAATCCATGGATACCAATTGCTATCGTAGCTACTGTCCAAAAACAATAGAAAAATACATACAGTTGATTTTATAGACCCTTTAAAATGCAGCAAAAGTGAGTTAACTTTACAAAAAGAGTAGTGTTTATGGTGAGAGGTAGAATAATTCAGTACGCAATGAAAATACTTTTGTGGTCCAGTAAAACCAGCCAAAAGTCTGTTACTAATGTGTACATTAAATAAACATACAATGTGAGGTACATTCACTCTCTGACATCACCTACATGTAACAGCGTGGTTGTCATTTGTCAAAACCATCTTCATTTGCAATATTTTGAGGCTAATGCTAATTTCTCCATTGAAAATGTATTACGGTCTTGCCTCCAGTTGCCTCCATTCCAGAATTTAGAACTTTCTGTTTACAGACTTTGAAAGGGTCTATTGGACACAGTAGTATCCGGGTAGCGTGCAACGAAACAATCATTCCTTTAGTCATTGAAATGGTGAATTAATGTCAGTAAAAAGTCTATGTAATCTCGAGTCTGTGCATGTTGTGTTCTGACATGACCTTAAGTAGATAATCTGTCCATTCTCTGAACAGGAGCATAAAAAATCGATCTCTCCTCGATCTTTTTAGATGCTGTTCCATGGCTCATTGTCACTAAATGTTGCGTGACTTCTTCCACTTGGCTACACCGGCCCCTCAAGATGTTCCGCATGTAAGACTATTGTGGGCTTTGTGCTGGGTAAACAAGACCTGGTGACATTCATCATTCTTTTGCCAAAACATAAATGAACTAATCCTCTCTTCAATGGAAGCAACCATCTTTTCAAGGCTGCTAGCAATTTTTTTGCCTCTTCACGCTGATACCACAGAGACTCAGTGATGTTGAGATCAGGTTTGTGGAGTTAAACCAGGGGAAGATAGTTACTTAGCAGAGGCCAAAGAAAGTACGGGCTTATTTCACATACCTTAACACTGGCCTAAAACATACTGTATAAAAGTACATTTTGATATGAATGATTGAATGACTTTTATTATTGTGTCATGCTTAGAAAATATATGCTCAGCCCTTCAAAAAGCATCGAAAACACCATCAATTAGACAAAAATGATCTTCCAGACAATAAGTGCAATCGAAAAAAAATCTGCTGTTTGTTCCAGGCTTTACGGATAAATGTGGCCAACTTTTAAACAGGCATTTGTGTAAGCATTTCATCCATCAACATAAGTCTAAATTCATCATACATGGGACAATACAAAATAAAATGCACGAGTCCGTCTTCGTCTGGGGTTTGGTTAAAGCTCCCAGTTTCTAATGACAATCGTGTAAGCCTATATTATTTGTGCATAATATTGTACAATATGGTCTATCACTTATAGCTTATATATATATATTTTTTTACCATCGTCTTTTGTCGTGATGAGGCAGCCGCAGCTTGTCCAAACAAATCATAATCTTAAGTCATTTCTCATTGAGCGTGTCACGGAGAAACAATAAACATGGCTAATTGTGTCTGAGAGCAGTGTTTGAACTTCATTGAGGAGGTTTCTGTGCACTATAGGCCACTGTCTCCTCTCGCTCGGAACAAATAAACACTGATTGTTATTCAGTCGGATCTGTAGATTACCGGCTAATCTTGGCCTGCTTGGCTCAGCCCTGTCTAATGATGAGCTTTACCATTAGTGGATGCTGGATTGTCTTTATATGTGCAAGTTAGAACAATAGTACAGTTACATCTCCTTAAAAGAGCATGCAGGGTTAGTTGGACAAAGGAGCTTGCAGCAGAATAAGCACATTCTGGATTTGTAATGGGTTGAAGACTGGTCAGAGAAAATTTTCTGCTCACTGTTCAGGCATTTTTAATAGAAATCTATCATTTTTGGATTGTGTTTTTTCATGTGAACATTTGCGTATACTGTCCCAAGTAAAAGTGCAAATGTGTTTTTGCCAAAACAGGACTGCTATGCATTTCTCTACAGTTGTATTCAGCTGCCACTCACTTATTTACTACGACTAACCGCAAAAGTGATATTATGTTTTTTATGGCGCTCTCATCACGCTCACTTTGTTCTTATTGTTTGCCTCCTGAATCAGTGAGGCCGCAAAATATAGCAGGTCATAAATTTGATTTGAGCTGTAAATCTTACATAAACTGACAGCCGACATAGTTGACATTGACAATAATATAATAATTGTATTATAATTATATATAAATATATCCTAACTAGTTTATTAGCAGGTTTGACAGTGCAAAGGAGAACTTTAAATGCCACAAACTTGTTGAGAAGGAGCCAACAGAGATGAATGTGATATGCTGTTGGTTTAATGATAATTCATGACATACCTTCTACAGATCAGCGCATACCATTGATGAAACAAGTGAATAAAAATAGCAATAGTCTACAAAGAATGGTATTTGGCCTTGTAAATAGTCAAGCTAATGGAGGAGTTAGTCAAAGACATTATCATGTTATCAACGTTGCCTATAAAATATGACTGTTTATGACTATAATTATATCGGCGAAACATGATATTTATTAACAGGTAGGTTAGGATATTATGGAATCACCTGCGTGATTTTACTTTTCTAGACAGTTACATATCATGAAGATGCAGAACTGGATTGAGATTGGTACTCCTACGATTAATGACAATTAATGAATTAACTATTTAATGTCCTGAAGCACTTTAATTGAGCCATTAATCCTGCTAAACATAAACAAAATTGCATGGATTTTGGCACAGTTATCCGGACTGGTGTGTATTTAATGTACAAATTACAGAGGTCAGGTATATTTGACAGCCCACTAGTTCAATAGTAGTTGTGGCAGACGTATGAGGGCGTTTTGACGATATACACTTCACATCATCTATATTGTGCTCTGAACCACAATAATCTAGATGATTCAATTTAGAGAACTCTATGTTTGTGAATGTGTCTTCGATGCTTTAGTAAAACACTGGTTTGTGTGTATACTTTCTTCCTACCCTCACTTAAAAGGAGTGCTTCAAACTAAATGTTTAGGGTTTGTATGAATCAGAGGAGGGACATGTCTGTGTGATGCAGAACATTTCTGCTTCATAAGTAAGTAATGCTGGTTTTGTTGTTAATAGCTACTCAACAATTTGAGACCTAATGTATTGTATCAATCAAAGAACTTATTTCTCATCAGATGATGTTTGTAGGCCTTAACCTAGATCAACCATGGGTCACAGTTGGTCACATTTCTGTCTCTTGTCTGTCCAGATGTGGCAGCCATCTATCCCCAGGACCCAGTCCTCCGCATGGGGTCCAACCTGACGGCTAGCTGCTGGGTGCACCCTGACCTGGGGATCCATGCTAGCTCTCTGTTCTGGACTCTAAACGGTCAACAGCTGGCCAGCTCTCTGTACCGAGTACTCAGCCCCACCAACCTGAGTGTGACGCTGGCCGGGCTCAACGCCTCCAGACAAAAGTCTGGGGACAACCTGGTGTGTCATAACCACAAGGGCCACATCCTGGCTGGCTCCTGCCTCTACGTCGGCAGTAAGTCCAGTCTGTGACAAAAGAGCATGCTCTTATTACTTGATTAACTGGTGCATGAGCGCTAACTCCTCTAGGGAGGTGCTGTTTGGTGGATTGCCACATTTGACTGTTTCAGAAAGTATTGGCAAACTTCAGAGAAAAGGACCCATGAATTTGACAAACTTAAAATCTTGTTTTTGTTGTTTGTCTGTTTTAGAAGCAGTAGGCTGAGCTGTGGCTGTATTATAGTTTTGTGTTTGGTCCTTCAGAGAGGCCTCAGTGTCACTGATGCTCTGACCACCTGTGTGGTCCATTACTCGCACTATCATTCATCAGGCATAGCCCTGACGTGTGCATACACCCACACACTTGAACCTGTGTACCCCTGCACACAGCATTGCATAAAACATTCCTCACTTTACAAAGTAACTTTTTTTTTCTTGCTTTAATTTGGCATTTCCAATTCATCAAAATTCTTTCTCTAGAAATTCTTCTACATTTAAACATTTTCTGAAGTAGCTAGTAAGCAGAAACTAGTTATTCATTTACTTTACAGTTACGTGTGGCCTCAGTGGGCATCACACAGGGAGTGTTCCCATAAAAAAGGTTCAGGGCACAAAAAGTACATGTAATAGCACCTTCCTCTCTATGAGACACTAATGTGGAGAAGCCTGTGTTCCCACAGATAATCTGTGCTGGCAGGGATCGCCTCTGTGACCACATCACTTCCACACAATGCCAAGGCCATAGCACTGACAGGCCTTGGTCATCCTTTTCACAAACAGAACCATGACATCACAAACAGAACCATACCATAACAAACAGAACCATGACATCACAAACAGAACCCTACCATAACAAACAGAACCATAACATCACAAACAGAACCATACTATAACAAACAGAACCATAACATCACAAACAGAACCATACCATCACAAACAGAACCATACCACAACAAACAGAATCATACCATCACAAACAGAACCATACCATAACAAACAGAACCATACCATCACAAACAGAACCATACCACAACAAACAGAACCATACCATAACAAACAGAACCATACCATCACAAACTGAACCATACCATAACAAACAGAACCATACCATAACAAACAGAACCATACGTCTAATTTTGGGCCTTTCCTAAAATATTGTGCGTGAAAAGCCTAAATGCTTCGACGCTAACTCCTGTCTTTTTCCTGTGTGTGCAGTGCCTCCAGAGAAGCCGGTGGGTCTGAGCTGCTGGTCCAGGAACACCAAAGACCTGACCTGCAGCTGGGCTCCAGGAGGAAGAGGAGAGACCAACATCAGCACACACTACACTCTCAAATACAAGCGCAGGTAAAGACTACATTATACAACTCCTACTCATCATGTGACTACAGCACATGAATATACTGCTCAAGTCATGGTAGAAACATTATTATATATCGTCGGCCTCATCAATCAGTTCAACTAATGCCATAAATGATTATCTGAAATACATAAAAGAAGCTGAAGTGGAGCTGGAAATGAGAGAGACTATCAAATCATGTCCTGAGCTCTTTGGCAGACAGTACTTCAGAAAAATCATGTTGGAAGCCAGAGGGTAAAGCCTATTGTTCATAGCAAGTTAACTTTATGAGAAAAACAGCATTTCATTTGGAACCAATCTGATCTCCGAAATGACTTTCACATGGGCTGTAATCAGGAGAATACTTGACTAAATTCGTGGCATCAGACCATTGTCCATTGTGGTTTAGGACACATTAGTTCATGGTACAGAGCTTTATGTATGTGTTGGTGGCAGGTGGTACGATGAGGAGAAGAAGTGTGACGACTATAGTGCGGGCCTGCCGTACTCGTGCCGGATCACCAGAGACCTGTACCTGTTCACGCCCTACGAGATCTGGGTGGAAGCCTCTAATTCTCTGGGCTGGGCCGCCTCTGATGTGCTGACCCTGGACATCCTAGACGTGGGTGAGTATAGGAAGTCACCTCTGACCTTGTGGTGTTACTTACAGAGCATAGATTTATGTGTCGGTGTGGCCTTAGGCTCAGGGCGGGCAGTTTCAAAACTGACCAAAGTTTACATCACAAGAAATACCAGATTTACAGCACTATTTAACTGTCCTTTTTACACACACTGTCTGACCATCAACAAAAATAAACATAATACTCCAGCTTCAATGTAAAGTAAATACCATTAAAGGCTTAAACTGAATCTATTGAAAAAACACAGTTCAAACTGTTCCCTTTTAAAGCGTTTGCTTTGAGCTGCCTATTGCCAGCTTAACATGCTTTGTGCTCACAGAACACTGAGTACATAGTCATCTATTTTCTTATTATCCCCAAATCCCCCACATTTGTCCAAACACATGTAGGCACACGCACACACCTGCTGATAGGACTGTGGAGGGAACGCCCGGTCATTTAGTCTTTACCCTGGACACATAGACAGGGCTCTGCTGACCCCTCTAGTGCAGTTGGAATGTTCCTTGAACCTAATCCTCTCTCGCCCACTGCACACCCTCGAGGCAGACTCTGAGGCTCGAAGGCTTTAGGACTTGGAGCTGAAATAACACAAGATGATGAGCTTGGAAATCTTCACCTGGTTCACTTCTAACACGCAATGCCCTGCTGAAAGCAGGCCATATAAAGCTTTCTCTGGCAGCCCATGCAAGTGTCCATCAGGCTTCTGTAATGTATGCATATGCCTAGTCACACACACCTGTTTACACAGCCCCAGGCCAGGGCTGGTCTCCTCTCACTCACACAGTAACACATAAGAGGTGGTTTGCTTCAGTCCTGTTGCCCGGCCATCCTCCATTCAGCTGTTACCACAACAGGCCATAAAACACAGCCACACCTGGGCAAGCTGAGTCACTAATGCTCCTATCTACATCATACTACAGAGAGGAGCCGGAAACACCTACAGCTCACATTCCTCCGTCACTACAACTAGAGGCAACATGAACTAATGCTGATACTGAGATGACACAACACATGCTCATCCGCTGATTCAGAAGACGTCTAACAACAAAGCAACAACATTTACAACTGTGTGGGAAGACCCACATCCCAAGATACCAATACACCGGGAGAGAATAGAAAGTCCCTTTGGGCTGCTCCCTTTCCACCAGGGGATTCCACAATGAATCATTCACATATTTTCAATGGACACCCTTACCAACCCTATGTAGGTTTGGGGCTGGCACAAAGACTATACTATGGGCCCGACAGCGTTTGAATCTATTGCACAAAATGCTTTAAAGACCAAGCCACAATAAACACATTTATATATATATTTATATAAAAGAATAGAAAAGATAGACTATAAGATGTCTTTGTTTTTGTTAGTGACATTGTGTTGGCTGTAAATCCCTTGAACACTCCTCCAGTAGTCTCCATTTAAACAGTACCATAATGAAATGTGGTTCGGTGCTTGACATTGAAGTGCCCAATTTAGAATTATAGACCCAAGTCAGTACTGCAGAGCTTTCATATCTGAATCAGTTCTGTTGTGCTTTCCTGTGGGCTGTCCTGTTTGGTTACCGCCGAGCATTACAAAAAGCAACTGATTTCAATACTGAAACAATCTCAAAAAGTCCCAAAACAAAATGCAAAGAAAGTTAAAATAATGGTCTGTCACCACATGTTTGTTTGTTCAGAAAGATAATTGCTGTCAGATGAAGAAGCCCTCTGCTCTCACAAATCAACTCAAAAGTAACTCTGAAACCACAGCCCTCAGCCAGCACTCGGCAATCCCTCACTGGTGTCTTACACATAGAGACATCACTCCTGCCGCCCTCAAATGTGAAATGAATGGATCGCTTGACCCCAAAAACATAACCTTAGGGTGGAGTTAGAAGCCCCCGAGCTGTTAGTTTTGTAGTCACAATGAAAAATCTTAATCCGGGCCATGTGTTCACTTTTTCTGGGGAGAAAGATATACTTGCTTCTTGGGACTCAATTTTATTTCATAGTTGTATCAAGTTTTTATTTGGATTTGTGCGTTCTAAAAATATCTGACAGTATTTGTAGTTTGCTGTCTAAAGGATCTCTTGAAAATGCCACAATCAGGATTTATTGAAGCCTTTACTGTAACCTGGATGGCAATGATTACATTTTTCAGTTTTTTATTACAATATTAGAATTTTTTGTTAGAATCTTAACCGTGTGTGTGTGCCCCCCGCAGTGACCACGGACCCCCCCTCAGGTGTGACCGTGGGCCGCGTGGGACAGTTGGAGGATCAGCTGAGCGTTCGCTGGGAGGCTCCGCCCGCCCTCAAAGACTTCCTATTTCAGGCCAAATACCAGATCCGCTACAGACTGGAAGACAGCCAAGACTGGAAGGTAACTGACAGAACCAGCTCCGATTCACAAAACAGACCCTTGTCTAGAACATTTTTATCCTAATGCTACAACTGGCCCGGGCTGTACCTAATTCCATATTGAGTAAAAAAATTAAATTTATTGAGCCTAGATGATTATTTCTGGGGCTGGAATAGATGAGTATCTCACTAAAAGTGTGAATGGATATACTATAGGAGATCCAGACATCCAGATGGTGGATTTATCATTGACTGTGGTCCTATGGGTAAAATGAAGATTGTTCGGTAATTAACTGGGAACTGCACAGATGTGATATAAGCAGGTCTCCGCTCACACAATGGAAACAGAGGAGCTGGGAGTGGGTACAGATGCAAGGTATAATATCACCTTATGCAAAAACTAAACAGTAAAACCCATATAAGGTCATTTACAATTTCAATATAGACAGACTAACTATGTGTTCAGGGCAAATGTTCTCTTTTATGCACGCCAGAGAAAATACTTCATATCTGAACCCAGACCTAACATAGGTTATGTGTTCAGTTGTCTTTTACTTACTGAAAAATTTAAAATGTACACAATTTCAAGCATTTCATCTATTTTGGGTCTTTTTCACAGATTGATGTGTATAGATATAGCATAGTGATAGCCAGCGCTTTCCCTGAAGGATTTTCCACCACCATTGGTTGACTGCCATGTAGATCAACAGTCAAAAGACAATACGTTGTGATTGGTCCAAATGTTAACATAGTAAATGTTCATGGTATAAAAGGAAATCAGCCAAGGTGCGTTTACATTAATGTCCATTTCAATAAAGAGCCTCATAGGTTTTGTGTAAGAGTTTCGGTTATTAAATCATTCTGCTGGAGCAACAGTGAAGTGTATTTTTGGTCTTAGATGTTGAGCTTTCAACAGTCATCAAGTGGGCACGGGTGGGAGGGATGTGTCTTTAAAGGTTTGCTGGTGAAAACAGGCCATTTCCCTATGAAGCAGGCCTAATCATGAGGTCATGCTCAGGAATGGAGGGATACATCTCAGCTGTTAATGTTTTCAATATGGCAGTAAAGACGCTCACACACACTTCCTCGTGTCACGTCATTAGCCTGTGATGCCTGTAATTTCCCGGCTCTGTTTTGTGTTGGAGCTGCTCTTAACAAGTGTTTACACACTGGATGCCAGAGACAGACTTCAGCCTATTAGGCTCATTATTAACTGCACAGTGCCTCTTTATTTTTCTGTCTGGCTGTTTGGATGAATACCTGTCCTCTCTCTCATGTGTGCTCAATAACACATTTGAGCCACAGGGCACACTTCCACTCATGTTTATAAACACACTGATCAAACTAAACACTACGGTGCACATACATAAACGTATGTTTAATGTATTGGACCTCCAGCTCAGCTCTGTCTGTGTCCTGTGTGTCCTGTAGGTCATGGATGATGTGGGGAACCAGACTTCATGTCGACTGGCCGGACTCAGACCTGGAACAGTATATTTTGTCCAAGTATGTATGAAAAGTATGTGTTTGCACAATGTGTTTATAAAATATATCCATCTACTACAATTCACTCAAAATGAGGTAGTCATTTTGTTCCCATTTTGTGGACTTTCTGCGAGCCAAACCCAGTGTGCGTCTAGCCACAAAAATGCCACGTGATATTTGCACAGCAAGAGTCTGATTGCTGAATTCCAAGCCGCTATTTAAAATAATAAAATGAAAACGCCACCAGTTCAAACTGAAAGGGAAGTGTGTAGTTTCTGTTATCCAGAGACGACACATTCAACTGTGATATCAGACCTCACATTATTCCTCTAATAATTACACTAATTAAGTGTTTTTTTATGGTTTTATTGTTAGAACAATAGGCTAATTACTATTTTTATATTTTATATTTTATATATTACTATATTTTATATTTTATTGCCAACCTTTTCAAGATATGGTATTATACAATATTATTTTTTGTCATGTTTTTACACAGTCTCCACTACATCACTTAATCAATGCAGAATTATGTTTGCTTCAACTACAGAATAAGCTAGTAGTAAATGAAAGTACCCAAGCTTTAAGTTTTTGGGGTTTTTTTGGACAATTTGTCAATATTTTCTGCTTGGAAAGAGATGAAAATACCCGCAGCATTTTTCACATTTAGTTTTTTAGTTCTTACAGGAAATACAACATGTGTGATGCGTACAGCAGTCACAGTTAAATGCATTAAAGAAGTGTCTGTCACTATTACTAATACAACTCATCTTTGTTCAATAATAATAGTACATAGTCTCCAATCTTTCAGCAACAATACAATACAATACATGATCTGTGGCTTGATGACAGTCACTCTTTAGGTTTTGTTTGAAATCGTTTCAAAAATATGTTTTGCATAAGGGTAAAAAAAGCTTTTTAATTCTGCCATAGCAACAACCATTGAGCACTTTTTTCATGTACCAGTCTTCAGTGCTTTTCTCTGGTGTCCATGTGTCCAGATGATTACACAGCTCAATATAACATTTGTATTCTGTTCAGGTGCGCTGTAACCCCGTGGGCATCTACGGCTCTCGCAAAGCTGGCATCTGGAGCGAGTGGAGCCATCCAACAGCCGCCTCTACCCCTCAGAGTGGTGAGCTCATATTATACACATAGTCGATGTACTCCCAGGCCATTCTCTGTACTATTGTTTCACTGGTACCACTATGCACTGTTTTCCATCTCGGTGAATGGCACAAGCCACAGTTTCCTGATACTGATGAGAAACGTACAGAAAACAGGCCTATTCAGTTTGGCAGATGCTCTGGTCAAAATAAATCAAAGTAAATCCTAAACCAAACATTCTTTGTATGTAATGTTTGGTAGCAATAGGCTTACAGAAATTACTTCAAGATGGAAGATTTAAGTGATCAATAACAAAAGTGCATCAGGGCAGCATGTGGTTGAGCTGGAGTAGACTACCTGAACTGCTATCAAATGAGTAATATCTGTGCTAAACAACGTGAAATCATTGTTGATGATTTTGAATGTTGTGAAGCCTAATTAATACATACAATACATAAAAATATGCCTTCAAGTATTCAACGCTACAGTAAAGAAATAAAAGACATGTCTGCATCTGCTTTTACAGACTGTCTGTCCTAAGTATGTTTTAATATTCACACGGACCAAAGTACCTTTTTTTAAATGAAAAAGTGACTTGACGACTGCCCTCTCCTGTCTGTGCTCTCAGTGATAATGACGGGCTCGTGTGACTCCAAATCCAACGCAGACTCTAACTCCACCCTGCGCCGGGAGCTCAAGCAGTTCTTCGGCTGGGTCCGCAAACACGCCTACGGCTGCAGCAGCATGTCCATGAAGCTCTACGACCAGTGGAGAGTGCTCATGCAGAAATCCCACAAAACTCGCAACCAGGTAGGTAAGCATCGCTGTGGCACATGAGCAACAAAAACACTTATTAGTCAAAGCTGTATAATAACTGTGTTTCTCTTATATAGGTTCTACAAGGGGATAAGTCATAGCACGGTAAAAGGAGTGAGACGAGGCATGGGAATCAATATGCAAAAAAACACTTTGAGAATTACTGTGGACATTTTTGTGCTGAGAAGCAAACATGGTATTTTCTTACTGGAGCACTTTGTGTTTGATACGGTGACTCCAGTTAAAAAGAAGGTGGACTTTCTTCGCTATCACCACAATGTATAAAAAGAGACACTTGATATGACAGTGTACACTACAGCATTGTTATACTGTATGTATATGCAAAGACAATGCAACCAGCAAAGAAGAAAGAGACTTGGACTTGGACTCAAAGCACCATCTAGTGGCTGGTCGACATCTATGGACATTGTTTTTCACTGTAGTCAAAAAAACACAAGTTAGACCATTTAAGAAGCTTCTAGAGGTGGATAAGTGCCATTGTCTTTGGAGACATGGTGATGTCTGACTGATGATGAGATGGTGATGTTGTGTATGAGACGTTTTACTTTTGTACTGAGCATATTTATAGTTGTGTAGATGTTTTAATGCTTAAATTATGTTAAGTTGGTAAAAAAAAATATGAATAATAATGACTGAAGTTTTTTCAATTCTTCTCAAGTCCATTGTACATTTCTGATATTTTACACATGGCAGGAGCCTAATACATCATTTGGCTAATGTACTCTATTAAGTATATCAGAATAACACATGTTTTATTTATTATTGACTGTATATACATCTTTGTATCAATTGTATGACTTTGCCAAAGCTGTTCGATCTCCTTTTAGTTTATATTGGTTGGTTTATCATTTTTTTCTATACAGATAATTAGGTCCCTTTACAGCATGCAGAATAAATAGACACTGTTTAATCTACTTTTGAAAACAACTGAATAAACATACACTCAATCAGAGTTCAGGGGCAGTACCAAAGTTCAGTCATCTGCATAATATTGTGCTATGAAATCAGTGGTGTATTTATTATTGTAAATAAAAAAAATCTTAACCACCAGGTGGCGCTATTAATTCACATGAACAGCACTTCATTACTGTTTCTATAAATAATACTGATAATTAGAGGTAACAAGTGTCATTTGTTCATAATGAGAGGCGCTCTTCCACACAGAGTCAGGTTGCTCATAAATCTTGGCAGAGTGACAGCAGTACCAGTGCATTATGTGATGAGGGATATGTGATACTATGGGCCAGTGACAGTCCTCTCTTTAATATTGAACAGTGTGTGCTTGGCTGAGAGCTCTGTGGCTTTAGTTACGCGTGTGTGTTTGTGTGTGTGTGTGTGTATGTGTGTATGTGCGTGCGCGTGTGTGATATAAATGCACGTGGGGGGTGTGGCACATTCTACCTACTCCTGTTAGCTGCCGGCAACCACTGCCTCACAAAACACTACAAATTTATACACTAGCCTTAAGCAACATTGTAATCTACCTGCCTGAATAGCCACACACGGACCTAAGAAGGCAAAACTCCCACAGGACTGTTACTTTTTCATAAATATTCAATACGTATCCCAGCTGCATTGTAAATATGCAAAGATATGTGTTCTCCGCTCCCAACAAATAATATTACAAAAAAACTAATGAGTAAGGAAATACTTACCATAAACATATGGTAATTAATAACGCCTGAGAGGTGCCTACTTCAGATGCAATTGTTTCACCAATCACCATGTAAAAGGATGCATTAGTCAGCAAAGTAAATGTTTTATATTAAAAAACAGACCACATATCCAGAGTAAATTTAGAACACAACACAACACTGGTCACTGTAGTCTATGAATGATGTGAGAATATCAGATATTTTTTTCTGTCAAAATATTCTGGCTGTCTATAGGGCTTTTGTATAACTCACCGTTAGTTGGGTGTTGGTACCATTAGTAGCCAGTTAACTAATCATTTACAAAATATTACTTCAACATTATAACCATTGGGTTATAAACATTGTAATGAATGTGTAATTCTCTTGTGTAAATCAATGCAAAAATGTGTTAGTCAATAAACAGCTTGTTCATGAACTCATTGTTACCATTAATTATAGACCTAAAATAATGAATACTGCTAAATAGTGGTGAGTATTCTAATGACTTACTGGGCTTTCATGAACTACACCTCCTCATGTTTATTTGTGTTCAGATACACTTAAAATGTGGTTAGGCTGCTCGGCTGCTCCATGTTCTGGTAATTACCAGGACAACACTACATCTTTCATTTTTAACTATGTTTACTGAGTTACTGTGTTATTAGTTACATCATATGAGCTGAGCACCCTGAGGTTAGCTGTAGTAACACAATGCCATGGAATAGAATAACATCTATAATAGTGTGGATAACAATGTAATACCTGACCTTCAGTGAACTACAATATTTTAAAAAATTTAATAACGTAAACATTTCTCGGTGCTTCCCCATAAGTCATCTGGGGCCTCTTGCCTGTCACTGTCCCTCATGGGTAGAAGGAGAGCGTGGTGTAGTGGTTTGGGCCCTTGTAGAAGATAGAGTTTCTTTAGCTTGTGGTCATGTATAATTCACTCAGCCCGGGCCTCAAACACACCGGGAGAGAGCCGCACTGAAAAAGGATGTGCTTTAAGTGACAGGGACACAAAGACCAAGACACAAAGGCACTAAGAGGACACACTGCTGCAGCTGGAGGAGAATGGAAGAAGTGGTCAAGAAACGGCCAATCATCTCGGCACGGGAGAGAGGTCAGTTTGGGCGTGATTAACGTGTGTTTGATTCACATGGGCACTATTAGAATTATTTGGACTTGTTTGGAGATAGTTTGTAAACAACCAGAGGAAGGATATTGAAATGCATAACCGTAGAAAATGGGCTTCATGTGGGACTGTGGTCTGGAGAGCACTGGGTGGGCTAAAACTGTAACCTCTTAAAGCAGTACAGTATAATGTACCAAAAATGACCCATGTACAATCAAGTTGGTGTAGAATATACAGTAAATGTATGGTGGCAGAGTGGTTAGCCCTCCTATCCAAAATGATGCTTTCTTTGACCTACTGTATGTGTTTGTATGTATTGTCCAGTGTAACCCATCTTAGTAGCCAACTCTTACAATGTTGCCACATACTGCAACTTCAGAGATTGTAATAGTATTTATTTTGACAAATGCTACAAATATGCTTCATAATAATGTAATAAAAATGTTTGCGTGTGTAATATTGTCCAGGTCCAGGCCCGGGACGTTACGCCCTACCCCCCACTGTGGGCTACATCAACCATGACTTCACCAAACCCTCCAGCCCGGCCTACACCTTCCACAGCCGCATGAGCAGCGCCAGTGAGTCCCCCGCCACAGACCAGAGCTGCTGCACGGTTTGAACACTCTCAATACACACTGTAGCTCAGCAGGAAGAGACACTTTTTTTTAGCTTTTAAAATCTATTATTATGGATTGGTTTAGCTTAATTAGTAGAGCATGCTACCCATTTTCAGATGATGTGCAGCTTGCCTCAGCGTTGGAGGTTTAAATCTCTCCCTGAGTTGTCCCTGAGTTACCGTTGGCTCACTGTCCTATATCACATAATGTTGGAAAGAATCTACAGGAAAATGTATATTCTGGCTATGTGCTTGCCATATGAGTTTATCTTTTATGAATGTGTAGCATAATATTTGAGACGAAGGCTAAATTAATTGTGGTTTCATTTTCAGTGGTGTCCGTTGACTCCAGTCCAGGGCCCAGATACAATGTAGATGCTCATGTGACCAGGTTTGGATGGATGCAGACCCCTTCCTACTCCATTCTGGGCCGGGGCAGACGCTTAGGTGAGAGCAGCAGACCTGTGTCCGGCTTTATGGAGAATTGTTTTGGAGAATTGGCCTGTTGGTTCACATTAGGCATGCTAAAATGAGAATATCAAAATGACACTTCCCATACCTTATATATATATATATAGACATGAGCAGAAAAAGCTAAATGACACATTTACAAAACAGCCTCTTTGTTTGACATGACTCTTCAGCCAGTGGCGCTGTCAAAATATTCAATCACATCGCTTGGGGGTAATTTACTGTAATCAGTGAATGTGTGACAGGCAATCATAATAGCTTTTTTAAAACTCAGTAAAGAGCAAATGGAAAGTGCAACATTTATAACAACAGCTGACACAAAAATGACACAATAACAGCTAAGATAATGAACTGTAGGGCAGCTGTCTCAGACTCCTGGTCCAGGGACATACAGTCCAGAGAAGGCCCCACCTGTGAATGCCCACCGCAGGCCCCCCTCTTACACCATGAGCACCCGCACCAGATACCGCACTGTGGATGATGTCCCAGCACCAAACAGGTAGGTCTTCTGTTAACAGCAACTGATAGGGCAGTGTTATCACAAAAATAACTTGACTAAGTGCAATGGATTTCAGTCGGCTTGTACGTTAGGGTTGGTAATAAGGGGTTGGGGCTGGTATTAAGGGGTTAGGGTTGGTAATAAGGGTTAGGGTTGGGTTAAGGGGTTAGGGTTGGGTTAAGGGGTTAGGGTTGGTAATAAGGGGTTAGAGTTGGGCTAAGGGGTTAGGGCTAGTAATAAGGGGTTAGGGTTGGGTTAAGGGGTTAGGGTTGGGTTAAGAGGTTAGGGTTGGGTTAAGGGGTTAGGGTTGGTAATAGGGGTTAGGGTTGGTAATAACATAGACATTTCTTGAAAATGAGCCATAATTACTATATTCTTACCTGTTTATTACCACAACATGACTATATTATTACTGTAATCTAAAGTATCATGCTACCAAGTCATTACTTTAATTCAGAGATAGAAAAAATACTCACAATCTAAAGTCGTTACTACAAAATCTCAAAACTCAAGTCAAAACACTAAAGAGTTGTTTTTCGTGTCAAATGAACTGTAGATCCAGGCATTATTTTCATTGATTCATTCATCCATATACAATATAATTCACTAATGTCTCTTTTCTTCCCAGCTACATGCTTCCCAACTTGCTAGGCAGCCAAGTGCCTCACAAATCGGCCAGTGCCAGCTTCAGTTTTTCAAGTCGGAGGATGGTGGGGGCCCCCTCTGAAGACCTCTCCAAAAGCCCAGGGCCCGGCAAGTACAATAGCACCAACCCGGACATCTACCGCCAACGCCAGCCATCTTTCTCCATGCAGCCCCGCACCAAGAAGCCCAACTACCGCTCCAGCAACCCCGGCCCAGGGGCCTACAGCCCAGAGAAATTTTACATGCACCTGCCCAAAAAGCCCTCCTTTACTATGGGCATCAGACACTCGGAGTTTGTTACCCCCCTGGTGGTGGATGTGGTCAAATGACAACCACTGAACTCAGTGACTGGGCAGGCTATTTTGTAATTAAGAAGCCATGTTGTATTTCAATTAAATGCATAACTAATGTCTGTGGTGCCATCTCTCGTGTGAGGACATATGGCTAGGTAGTTTATATTATTATAATTTAAGTAAAAGTAAGCCCTTGGGGTAAACTTGACTACATTTATATTAATACATTTATAATAATAGGCTATACATAGCAATCATTTAATCAACATTGTTAGAGGGCTGGACATGAGGCAGGGTAGACTTGGGACAATGGCTAGAAAAGTATTAAGGAAATTATTAATTAATTTAAGATACATTAAAAATATGGTATGGTATTAAATGGGCCCTATGCAACTTTTCACTGGTTTGGTCACATTTCTCCTTTACAGAGCGCCCCCTAGAGTTTCAGAGAAAACCACTGTCCACAGAAAAAACACAAAGAATATAGACTTTATATATAGACGATCATAAAGCTACTGTTTAAAAACACCAGGTCTGCGTCAATTTTGCATCTTTTTTATTTCTTGGGGCTCTCTCTGTAAAAGCCTGTTTAAAAGCAATTTGTGGTTTTGGCGAGACCTGTGACTCATCCTAGCAAGGAAGCTTCATTCACCCCACAACAACTCATTTAGGATCACACTGACTGGTTTTTTTTAAGTAAAAAGTTGCATAGTTCCCCTTTAATGGTAAAAAAAAAATAAAAATAAATCATAACTAGTGTCACAATGCAGGGACCAGAAACAAACACACATAAACTGAATTTAGAAAAAAATACATGTATTTATTTAAATAATAAAATAAATAACTCTTCACTACAAAATAAATACAATATTGTCACAACAGCAGCGTACTGGCCTCAGTGGTCTATGGTGCAGTTCTATGGCATTGTTGTAGGCAGGGTCATATTAACAGGTGAACTCCAGTTACTGCAGTGGCCCAGACCCAGTATGTCTTTAGCACACACCTGGAACTTGTACAGCCTCCCACTGGACAGGCCTTTGAGAGGGACGCTGGTGTTCTCAAATGGACCCACCTAAAGGATAAGATATAATAGGGATTCATAAATGAAACCAGCTCACATGTACCTTTAGAGAATCTAGTGTGTTGGGAACATGACAGGTCTTACAATGTTTGACCTCATGGCTCCTCTGATCCACCACTGGTACTTTATGTGGTACTTGAGAGGGAAGATGTCCATATTAGCCCATGTAGAGGGAGGCTCCCATTGCACCAAAAATGTCTTTGTGTTTTGGGGAGTGACCCGCACATTCACAGGAGGATCTGGTTTGACTAAATACAAACACACTATTAGGCCAGTCTGTGACATATATACAATAGAGATATGAATAATAGTAATAATAACTCTTACCAATGTCTTCTACCATGAAAGTGGAGAGGTGGGAGCTGCGGCCTCCTGGGTAAATTGCAGTCACATTCAGGATGTAGTCAGTGAGCAGCTTCAGCTCAGGTAGATGACAATGCCAGAGCTAAACATACATAAACACATATTACAACAAATCATAATATAGTTTTAATACTATAATAGCTTAAATTATTATGTTGACATCTGACACATTACAGTTTCCTGATTGCTGTGGCATTGGCTTAATAACCATTATGGCCCCATTCAGCATTTAAATCCAATAGCTTTCTGGACTGATGTGGCTAACAAAAAAGAATTTGAACATACCTGTTCAGCAGATGGAGGCAGGGTGGGGTGGGGTTCAGTGAAGGCGTCTCCTGGAGGGGTAAGATGGCAGGGTTTGCTCACAGTCGGTCTCAGTCTCTCGCTAGAAAGTAACATAACATAGATACTTCATGTGCTACTACAGGCTTTTGAAATTCACCATTGACAACGACAGCCCAGACATGTACCTGAATGTAGCAATATAGTTCACGGGCGCTGAGTGGGGAGGGTCTGCCCAGGAGCAAATTGTTGAGTTGGGGAAACTCGCACACCAGCAGTGAACTTTGGGAGCAGAATGAGCAGCTGGTGGAAACAAATAATATGGTCAGATACAACCAATACTAGCACCCGTACCATTAATATTCAGTACTATAGACTACAGGTTGTAACTCACTTCTGGACATAGTGCTGACTCTATGTAGCTCCATGGCCTGAGCTCCCAGCACACACAAGAGGAGGATGACAAACATGACAGCAAGGCCAAATCTACACCAAAATAGAATTATTGTTACAAAATGATTACTCAAGTACATACAACAACAACAAAATCAATGTATCAAAACAAAACCATCAAGACATCAACTCAGGTCAGGGTGTAAATGCTCCATTCATTGCAATTCAGATGGTGTTTCGGATTCACACCAAAAAACAATCTATAATTGTTGGGCCTATTACATTATCAGTAACTCAGCAAATATTTCTATAAGCACAATGCATTCTGAATATTACTAAAGTGAAATAATTTACTACCCACCTTTGACAAAGCAGTACAGCGTGCTAAACAAGGACCTTCTGTTATGTGCTTGTCTTCAGCCAAAGTTCAGAGATAAGCCTCTGTTTTCACGTGTCTGTCTTTACAGCAGCTCATTATAAAAAGTGGAGCTGTCAAAGTGAAAGAGGAACCCATCACAGGAAACCTCCTTCAGAAACACCCCTCAACCCCCTCCACCTCTGTCTGGAGAAGCCCACGTTTCTCTACGTCACACCACTCCGGACACTGACTCCTTCATCCTCAGAAGAGTGGAATAAATGAAAAAACTACTGAGAATGAAAAGTAAAAGTTGGAAAGTGTAGAAAGCCCATTAGGATAGTGTAGTATTGGAAGTGGTGCCTCTGAGGTATTGTGGTTGAAGTATCAATGGTTATTGGTACACCCCTGGTTTGGAGAAGCAGACAGGTGCTGCAAGACTGGAAAGGTGTCACCTGACGCTTAGATAATGTAAAAAGAGCACAATATTTCAAAAACATATATATGTGCTCATTCTGTATGCCACTGTATGTGATAATAACCAAAGTATTATATTCAGAACAGAAGTTGTGAGGTTAATTATTTATACTGATCCATATTAATTATGATAATTAATAATATTCATGATGTAAACATAATTGTCTTTCATATTTTTTTGTACCAACCCCATCTACAATACATATATATTTTAATTTATCATTGTATTAGAGCTCAACATAATACTCTTCTTTTGGGATTTTTTCTTTTAGGACTTATTTTAGCAGTATTTTCTCATTAGCAAGCACACATTCTTTAGTAAAAAGTAGCATATAGGTTTAATATTCATTTTTTTGACCCCGTATATACTGTTTACATCGTACATTTGTATTTGATTGCTTCTCTAAATCAGCATAAAGACAGAACATTTAACGTTACAACTATACAAAACCCCCTACAAAACATGCCCATTGTTCCTTTGTTCCACAGACCATCCTGGGACCAGCCCAAGATTCGATTAGTTCATTCACTCATTGAGGTGGTGGTCTCTGTGAGGCCAAGCGATCTTCTTGACACTCCATGCTGGTGTTTTTAGGCTAGTTCTGCTGAAGATATGGTGGGCTTCTTTGGTGTCACTGCCACTGTGTAGGGTCCCGCTGTGTAGGGCCCCAGTGTGTAGGGCCCCAGGGTGGAGGTGGAGAGGTCCACTGGAGGAGCGCAGAGAAGTGAAGGCTTTGCTCAGCCAGTTGTTCCTTGCCTCCTGTAGACTGCTGTTGAGGAGGCCTGATTCATGCTCTAACTCCTGGATCACACAGGACACAATAAAAAAGAACGTTAGAGTGTCTTTAATATCTGCATCCTAACAACGAGCACTCTTTTTTCTCACAGGTTCACCACATATGTACTAGAATTGACTTCTTCTTTGTTGATGGTCAACTTCTACCCCTGGTTTACTCTTGTGATTACAGGCCTGATCACCATTTCTGACCACTTCCCTCTCACATTATCTATGTCTCTCTTTGGTCTGACTCCAGGAAGCAGGCAGTGGCGATTCAATTGCACTCTTTTATCCGATGCATTTTTAGTAGTTAATTGAGGAAGAAATAACCTTTTTTATTGACACTATAATACATACACTCAACCAATCGATTCTTATACTTCTAGCATGAAATCAATCAAACAGGGGACGAAAAGAGCTTGTCCGTCAAATTGGAATAATCCATCAGCTGTATGCCCAAAATAGTCTGATAAACTAAGAGCTAACCAATCTTGAAGGCTTTAAGAGTGGCTTTAATCATGTTGGTGTGAACAGGATACACAAAACAAAAGTACATACATTATGAAATATTTAAATCTGGCATTAACAAAAAAAACTTTGGTAACATGTAAAAGTACTGTATTGACTGTATGTATGTGTATAAGTATCCAACTGTAACAAGATTAAGCAAATCGTCCAAAGTTAGGCCAACCAACCACACATGACTGTAAATGTCATCAGTGGTTTTAGCTGATGGCAGTGGCTCATGTGGTGCTCCCTCAGGTTAGTACCATATGACAGTAATTCTGAAATGCTCTGGAAACTCCCCAAAATACAAGTGACAGTTATGATCTATTTTTACTTTCTTTTGGAAGATGTCAGAGTGAAGTAAACTCCATCATCTGTTGATTTACTTTTAGTTTGTTTTTCAGGAAGAGCCTTTAGTTTCACTTTAGTTTCAGTTACTTATTATAGCAATTTTATATCAAAGTTATTACAGTAAAGTTAGTACTGTCAACAGCATCTTCCAAGTATATTTGTGGAAATCAATGGGCTACAAAAATATTTTTATTTGACCTTTAAAAAACATTGTGTCATTTTATGCAAGTGAAATACAGTATGACTGACTTTCTGTGACTAGTATTAATAATGTGAATTGCAGCTGTGTTGATTGAGGCAATGACTTTGATGGTATCTGTCTCCTGATTGTTATATTTAATTTAGTAAGACAATAGTATTACTTAAACAAAATATAACAATCTACTAAACCTAATTCATGGTACCTGTATCCGGCACTTTGCCTCCACCATGTTGAGTTTGGTCTTTGCCAGCTCCTGCTCTAGCTCCCTGACCTGCACTCTCAGGGATTCATTCTCAGTGCTGCTGGTGCCTGGGACATCAGGACAGACCTTCTCAAAAGACTGGGTCTCTTCTTCAGGCTCCACACTCGTCTCCAGTGAGTCCAACACGTGGGAACAGCTGCCGCACGCCTTCACTGCGCTCTGTAGTAAGACAGTGGTATTATTAAGTGATTAAGAGTCCAACGATAGCAGTGAATACAACTGAATTGTTACCCCAGGAAACTCTAGGAAAGCAATTACCTTAAAGGGGCACTATGCAACTTTTTACTTTAGTTTAGTTGTTGTGGGGTGAATGAAGCTTCCTTGCGAGGATGAATGTCCCTAGAAGTCTCGGGTCAAGTCACAGGTCTTTCCAAAACCACAAATTGCTTTTACAGAGAGAGCTCCAAGAAACATGCCAACATGACTCAGACCTGGTATTTTTGTGTTGAAGAGTAGCTTTATGATAGTATATAGTCTATATAAAAAGTCTATATTCTTTGTGAGAAAAGTGACCAAACCAGTGAAAAGTCCATTAGTTTCAAATGATTAAACAAATCTATCAGCGTGTCGGTGAATGTCAGCCCTGTGACTGATTGGCCATTCTCAAGGGTGTACCCCACCTCAGGCCTATAGGTCCAAATCAATCAGTTTAGAACATAATAATGTGTCAGAGTTGAAGTCATTTACGATCTTTGAACTATAATACAATCACTGTATTGTATTTTACTACATTACACAAGGCAAGGCTAAAGCTCTAATAAGAATTGCCAAGTGTGGTGTAGCAATATGGACTTCTGCCACTAGATGTCCCCACATGAAGAAAACAAACAATAATTCCTTTTTGAGCTGAGGTTTGCAGTGAAGACTAAAATCCCCTTTGTAGGCAAGTCAGAGTTTCCATCCCATGACTAATAAACTAATCTACATTTCTGAACCCCTGGCCATAAACCAATGACAGTGTAAAAAAAGCTTCACCTTTATCGACTCCAGCTCTTGTCTGTGTGCCGCCTGCTGCCTCTCCAGTCGCTCTGTCAGCTGGGAGCAGATCTGAGACACAAAATAAACCACTTGTTGTTATTCATATATTCAGTGGTGCATGCATCCAAACTGTCTACAGCTATGTCTACTGCTGCTCTGATCCCAGGCACAGTCAAGTTACCTGTTTGTAGTCCGTGATGATGCCTGACGACCTCTGAATATTCTGGTCGGCCTTCTCCAGCTCCCTCCTGAAGACCTCTTTCAACTGTGGAAAGATTCAAGATCAGTGTGTCTAATGTCTACCTTTATTCATTTTCTTACAAGAGACTATCACAGCGACTATGGGTCTTAGGTGAGTCACAGGGCTAACACAAAGGTTTATAATAATGGAATATATTGCGATTTATAAGGGTATTGAATCTGTTATTTGATCCCACCACAATCACACACTGGTGGTGGTACTCTACTTCTGTAGTCACAGCTGCCCTTGGGCACACTGACAGACCAGACGTGGGCCGTGGCATCCATTCTGTGCAAACGACCTCTCCAGGCAAACACCACCAACGCACCAAGGTAGGTGAACTGTCTTGCCCAAGGACACACCAACAGTATGCACCGGTTGTAGCGGGATTCGAACTGCCGACCTAGTTAGTATTCAATTTTCCCAACACAGAAGCCAGAGTACATGGAGAGAACCTATGGTAACACAGGGAGGACATGCAGACTAGTTTATACATTTCATTTACCATGGCTGACTCTTCCTCCTTCCCTCTCATCTGGTCCTGTGTGCCCTGGAGCTTATGTTTGGTCAGGATTAGGTCTTTGGATAGCTGGTCCACCTGGTCCTCTGCCTGCAAATACACGCATTTGGACAGAACTTTGAATGCATGGTTTGTAGGCTGCTGGGATTGTGTGCTTACTCTTGTGTTATTAATATTTACATGACAGGATGGCATTTAAGATCTGAGCTCCACATGTCAGCCACACTGGAGCCATCAGGTACTCGACTATATTTACTTAATAATTGAGACCGCATTATTTTGCATTTGACATTTAAATGTTGAGTGTGTGACTTGGTATGATTGGTGAGTTCTTCTGGCCAGTGTCACATAACAAAGAGATCTGGTCACCCTTGTGTGCATATTATAAATTAATACATATATTCCTTGTGGAGATTTGCACATACCTGGTCCAGCGCGCTCCTCAGGGCCACCTTACTGGAGATAAGTCTATGAGCCAAGTTGTCGTTCTCCTGCTCCAGACGCATACTGGTCTGCTGGAGGCGCTGGTTCTCTTTCTAGAACACAGAATACTTCTACTTAAATTGGGGCTTCTTGCATTTGATATAATAATAACGAGGTCAACTAAAAATTCTCCAGGATTTATTTTGTCCTGTCCCCTATCAAGTACCTGTTTGAATATTTTACAGCGTATTTTATTTGAGCTATTTGATTTTTATTTATTTTATTTTTATGAGAAATTGTGTATAATTTTGGGCTGTTTGTTTTGCAGAATTTTTTTTATTTTTTTTTCTTCTCTTAAGAATTCCCTTTTTGGCAAAACCGTCCAAGTATACACAGCTATTACTCAACCATTACTTTCATTTTATGACATAATAAACCAACAGTTATCGCTTAAGTATTTGATCACTAATTGCCTTTGTCTGATCACTCCTTTTGACTGCTTGATTATCACTTACATAATCCTGACTCCACAGACGAACTCAAGTGCCCCTATTTTATAATGAACTGTCACCGGGATACATTCCATTCACATCGTATAGACTATAACACCAGGTCTGAATGTTTTTTTTACTGAATTATTACTATTATGTCTGTAAGATTTCTCACCAGATATTTCTGCAGGGGGTCCTCCTCTTCATTGTCCATTATCTGAAGCCGACTCTCTCGCAGCTTGGCTTTTTTCGTGGGGGCCTGCGGGCGAAATGCCTGATTAAGCACAACAATTGAGGGCTATCTGCTTTAAACAGATGTGGCGCCCGATGCAGTGGGAGCAAGACAAATGCGGAAACAAGCCCAGAGGAGATACAAGGAAGGATAAGGATGAGATAAGAATACATCTTACTATCACAAACATCTCAATGAACAATCTGAATTCATTTTACTCATCATGAATTTCACTCCATAATGTTATACAGGCTACAATGATTCTCACGCTTGTCTACATGAATTACATTTGGGATCTGTCTTTTTTGTGCCTAATCTTGACAACAACCGTAAGGACAGGCTAATGCTACAAGGGGGAGAGGGTACAACATTTAACCAAGGACACGGTAAGAATCTAGAGTTGGATAAATGCACATCTCTGCCAATAAGAGTGCATAGGTCCTGTCTGGTATATCTGAGTATTTCTATGCAATATTTAGATACTGCCCTTATTTGTTACCATGTTAATCAATCAGCTATAACTAATCATACCCACAAGGGTACTTACCCACAAGGGTACTTACCCCTTGTGGCTGGAAATATTTCGGCCCAATCCATGCCACTATCTCACAATGTTCCAAAATTCTTTCAGAAATTCCTGTCTCTTTACGTCATTATTCTACTTTTCATGACCCAATTCTGGTCATTTTGCTTTGGACATTGTTGACAAGTTTGTTTATATATAATCGGGGCTTGTGTAGGTGATAAAAATGGTTATATAAATAGCAATAGGCCATTTTGAGGAGATTTTTTAAGGCCCTTACCGTAAAGTGTGGCCCAGAGTCTGCAACTAGACATGCCAGGATCTCCTCCTCGCTCAAATCTTCAGCCACTTGTGCATCATTAGCAATTATGGCAGCCACTTCCTGCATCATTGTGCTCAGCCAGGCAGACAGGTAGCTGTTAAAGCCACCGACTTACACAGCAGACAGGTAGGAAGCAGAGGACAAAATCTGTCACAAGAAGAAATAGTGTTAGTTTTAAAGTGACCCACAGACTAGACGTCTGTCTGAGTTTAGACTAATCAGATCTTGTTGCTGTTTTATTACTGTATCCATAATTTGGACCAAATAAGTTACGCAACAAAGTGGATGCCCTCAATGTTACTCCTTTGTTTAAATGGGAGAACAACAGAAGAAAGGATGATACAACACAATTATGGCAGGTGACTGGAGTTCATTCAAAGCCAGATAAAACCAGAATTTATATTTACAAACATTCACATAGAAATCCTGCAAACTGGCACAATTGACAGGACTCAACAATATTCACTGTGGATAAAAAGTACTTTAGTACAAGCTGTATTTAACCTCATCAAATCAAAGGGTCAACTGGAATGTTCAACAGGTGCACTGTTCTATTAATATTCATTTGAATGAACTCCCATTTACTATGGAGTTGGCGGGCTTTTAACACAGTGTTTGCAGTCAGCCCGCCCCTCAGTCACTCAGCTCATGGACGAGTCCATCAGGACGAGGCGCAGACTCGGTTTGGTTTGACATGTTTCTTTTTTGGTAAATAATATGTGACTCTCTGTCAACGTGTTTGTAGTGTTATCATCAAACCATGAGGAGAAACCTGTGTTTTATTCAAAGTTATTCTTGTTGCTTCTTTTAACAACCATACACTAAATATATTATATTACCGTGTAGCCCATAAAAGTAGCACATATGGCAGATAACGCAAGCATAATTCTCTATGCCCTAAGACAAAAATCCCTAATATGTAACAATAGTAAATAATCCATAAAATGTAATTTGTTCTAATCCAGATTCAGACCAAAACTAGAAAACACTCGGAGCGTTCAGACCTCCGCCAAGGTAGCTAATTTCCCCTTTACCCCTCCAGAAAACAATACAAAACAATGACTTGTCTTTCTTTGTTTCTATTAATGACAACAATTCAAACTCATCGGATCAGTCCCAAACGACCTGACCATTCCATCCAAATCTGTTCAGTAGTTTTTGAGTAAAGTTGCTAACAGACACGCATGCAACCTTGCAATCCTTGGCGGAGGTAAAAATACTAAAGAAACCCCAGAACACGCTACAGGAGTTGGAGAAACCGTAGGCTGGTTTCTATGTGTGCCTTATTTGCTGCTATAGCACTGTGCAGGGTTTTAAGCTAAACAAAGAGAAAAAGAAAAGTCCCTCTCAATGTAAATAAGAATAATAATAAAAAAAGAACTTAGCAAAAGTAATAAAATAGTAGTTTCCACTCACTCGATCCTTTACATGGGATCTATCCAGGTCCCAGTTGTTGGTCCAGCAAGGTCTCCTTCTGCAGAGATGGATAGTGCATAAAATCCAGACCTCTCACTCTAGTCTCAAAAAGAGCGCAGGTACTAAAGGCCTCATCCCAGGTGAGTTCAGGATGAAGGCTGGTTTGTTTTTGCGTGAGTATAAATAACATAAACGAGGCTATAGTCCACCCTGTTCTCTCACAGGTTGTCAAACCGCACCTCTAGGTATGTCTCTTGTTGCTCACACAGGTTGAGCAAGCTTTATATGCGACTTGAGGGACACACCCACTGCACCGAGGCTTATCTATTGTCTGTTTCATCTGTCATTATTACACAGAAAAGAATACTTCAACGATACACTCACATGATCTCTGAAGATAACGAAAATAAACACAGTTTGTTCTCAAGTAGCCTAACATAGGCCTCCTTGTATTACTTTGTTTTGCTTTGATCAAATAGAAAAAAATAAAATGTATTTTACGCTTTTCAAGGCCTCAAGGCTTTCTCAAAGTACCTGAGTCCATTATTCATTCACTCCACAGACACAGACTGGTGAGAAGCTGTCTTTGTTATCACATTTGGGATTGATTGTCAGCATGTCCAAGAGGTCTCTCCAACATTCACTGTACAGAGGCAAGGTGGGTAAAAATATATTGCCCAAGGACACAATGGCAGTATAAACAGATGGGAGCAAGGATCGAACTGCCAACCTTCCTATTATTGGATCATCTGAGGTTGTAACACTTATTCAAAATGACTAGATTAGTGCTTCTACCCACATCTGCATGTCAGTAACCCCTGCCTGTCAGGGCTTTCAGCACGTTTGTCAGGACCTGTACATTACACACATGTGGATGCATCAGTGATTGCATTATATCCAACACATCCATGACATTTCTTTCCTTGTTTTACAGAACACAGTATTCCAGGACATGTGTGAACCTTGTATTTGGAGACAGGTGTGCTGTAACAGTGATGTCAGAGAGAACCTGTTTTACCTGTTGGTAAACAGGTACAGTGAGAGAATACCTGTACTGAATGCACTGGAACAACACTAACTACACCCACGATGTCTTGGGTCACATGATGCATAGAATTTCTCTCCCAGAACTGATGTCTTTACCGTGTAAATATATATTTTTTATGTACCATGCATTTGTCATAGACTCAAATATATGTCACACTTTATTGATTTCTCTCGTCTTGAAGTTTTAGTAATGCTTTATAATAAGGCGCGTTAATAAAGTATTTATAAGGCATTAATAAGCATTAATATATGTTTATAAGCCTTTATGAGACATTTATGAACAGTTATAAATAGCTTAAAAATACATTTAAAGTGCTGATAAGCCATTAACAAAAACTAAACTTGTTAATAACAGTTTATAATGGGTTTGTAAGGGTTAATAGGCCACTTGGCTTATTCATGTATTCATAACATATCTATAACTGTTAATAAATGGCTCATAAAGGCTTATAAATGCATTATTAATGCTTTCTTAATGCCTCATAAATGTCTTGGTTCCTTGTAGAATTGGTTCACTTGCAGATTCATTCTCTTTCTTTGTGGCTTTCCGTTGCCCTCACCCCACCCCCTCACATCTCCCTCACAGAAACTAAACATTGTGTGCACTTGAGTGAAGACAGAGCAAAAAGTCCAGCCAGTTACAAATATTTATTCCTCCTCAAAAAAAGGAAGCATCTGTGAAACATTGTGCATTTAAGTACGGTGGTTTGAAGTTATGACAAAATTTGGATCACCAGGAAAATATTTTCGATTGTGAGACTGCCAAACAACAGAAGGAGGCCTGTGCAGTGAACATCTATAGCGGACACTAAGATATATTGCCCTACTAAGGCAAGGTGCAGTGACTAGAATGACTTCACACATAAAATAACCAGAATTACATTCCCGGCAGGACTAGATTTTCTCTATTCACCCATGAAACCCAATTCCGGAAAATTCCCATGTAGCGGTAATATGAAGTGCCAACATGAAAAATACCATGCCTAAGGAAAAGAGGGATCTATGTTCAACACAGAGCTCCTGAAATCTATGTGGGTCCTAGTGTGGGAAATCAGTTCAAGCGCTTTCTATATACAGTATGTGGCATATATATCCAGACTCATTTCAAAACATTATTATTGTTAATCATTAGAAATTACATCACAAATATGACAGCATTTTTAGCAAGTGTTCAGTAATTACTTATGGACCCATAAAATTCCAACATATTACATTTTATTGATGTTATAAATATGTCTGGTACAAACACTCACAGGTGCACATTCATTTAAAAGTGGTCGATATTAAAATATAGAAATATCTATGTGTGGTTTAAACAATACTGAGACACCAGCATATCTTACTCGGACATACAAAATACATACTAATATTCACGGAACTGAAAATGTTATATAGTCATTACATAATCTTAAAGGAAGACACTGCTTAGCTACCAATGCCTCTTAAGTTGTTGTATTTTGGTTAAATAATAATAGTAAATCATTTCATTCAGTGTATTGGTTTTCAGGAAAGCTGTTGTAGATTATGTTACTTCAACAGCCGTTAGCCCTCAGGTACTGGACGTTATAGGAGAGTGGACTGACTGCACACGGGAGACAATATAGGACAATACAGAATATGTAACATAAGACGGAGAGGTGTTTAAATGTGGCACATACTAACGTAACTGCCACTAGTCATTCTGTGAAATGCGTCAGTGGGGGCTTGAGGAGAGTGAAAGGGTCTTACCCAGAAGATACAAAGATAAGCTAAGTCAAGAGAGTTTGAGTGTTTTTTTTAAATAATTACCTGTGTGCTTTATGGCTTTTCAGTCCATATAGCACTTTTAACTTTATTTTTGATACCCTGAACTGTAAGAATCTAACAATGCTACATAGCTGCAGCATGCTATTCTGTGCAGGTGGAGAATGCATCACAAGGTAGACAGGTAGAAGGAAATTTGACCATTTCCACCCATAAATGTGGCTGTTCTGTCAATAGCCAAGCGCAATTATCTTCACATATCTTCAGTTGAACTGTGAAAAGTTCATGAGTATTGACACACATTCAGCAGCAATATTCTGTACCAAACAGGGAAGTACATTGTGCAATGTGGAGATAATGCAATTCTCTAAGGACAACCAAGGAGCTTCTGTTTCTAGTATTCATTGTTATTTCACATGTTAATGCCGTTCTTTGCAATTAGCTCCCTCGGGGAAACATGAGAGCCTTTCAGTTTCTATGGTGGGCTGAAACAAAAACTTTTCTCATACAAAAACACTATGTATGTTTTACTGCTTCACATCTGTGAAACTTCTGCAAAGTGTGTGCCATATATTATAACTGATAACGATTCATTCAGCGAGCTTGTGTGCTTCAGACCTGTTACATTATTACCTCTTTGCAATGTTGCTTTTGTGATTTGCCCTCCATCAAATTTAGCTCTTACATCTTATGACATCCATGTTGTATGGTGAATCCTCACTGAGGAGCAAAAGCAATAGAACAGACTTGTTGTGAATGAAAAATGCCCTTAATACGGCGTAACCTCCATGTAAATCTTGACATTGTGTGTGTACAGCTGGGGCGGAGAGTAGTTTACATCCATCATGTCCATACCTAGTGTCTGTGGCTCTATGATCATCTGTATTGCAAATATCAAAATATATAATATTAGCGCCATGGTCTTTACTCTGACGCATATTTAGACTGTTAAAATCATTTTTCCTATAAGAGCCTTCAATGAAAAATCTAATATATTTCAAATTTAATTCAGTCCTAATGTAGTTTTGAACTTCATCCAATTCATATTGCCAACATTGTCAACATGGGTATCGAATATCAAATGTTTTTCTCATATTTTGCTGCCCTGGTTAATGTGCTATAATCCATCTCCTGAATTGTGTGCCAGTGTGTGCTCCTATTAACTTGAGTGAAGAGGTCAGACGTCAGTGCTGTAAGACTGAGGCGGCGGTGGAGGAGGGAACATCTCGGAAGAGCCGTAGAAACTCAAAGGTGAGGGCGTGTGTGGGTTGGCACATCGGGGGAGGGTCACAGAGTGGTTCTCGTAGTAGGTGTGGAAGCCCAGCCGCTCGCCCCCGTTACACAGTCCCGGGGAATATGAGAGGCAGTGGCTGTGGGGGGAAGAGGTACCCAGCTGGTCCAGAGACACAGGGGTGATGTCTGTGCCGTCCATCTCCAGAGCAGTGCAGGCGTTACAGGGGAAATGAGAGAGAGGGTCCGCCCCCAAAGAGCCCACGTCCACCTCTGACTCGTGCTTCTTACAGCAGTAATACTATAGACACAGGCTGTACAGTTAGAATACACACTCTTATAATAAATCCAAAATCCAGTTTCAAAATGACAAAAGAAAATTCTTGATGTGTTTTCAAGCATTAAGAAAAGTAAATAATAATTTTAAAAACATAAAAAACACATAAAAACACTTAAAAAACCACATAAAAAACACATAACACATAAAAAACACATACAAAAACACATAAAAACCATAAAAAACAAAGGCTAAACATACAGTACAAGAACGGTCAAAACAGCGCTAACGCTAATTAAAAATATTTGAGGAACACTGCTATAGCTGATGTTTGTAATGAGAAAAAGGTTTAAAGGGGCACTAAGCAACTTTTTACTTAAACAAAACATCAGAGTCAGTGTGATCCTAAATGAGTTGTTGTGGGGTGAATGAAGCTTCCTTGCAAGGATGAATGTCCCTGGAAGTCTCGGGTCAAGTCACAGGTTTCGCCAAAACCACAAATTGTGTTTAAACAGGCTTTTACAGATCGAGCTAGAAATAGCTAGAAATAAAAAGATGCCAAACTGAGCAGACCTGGTGTTTTTGTGTTGAACAGTAGCTTTATGATCGTCTAGAGTCTATATGTAAAGCCTATATTCTTTGTGTTTTTTCTGTACAGTGCTATTCGTGAAAACTTGCATAGGTTCTCTTTACACTTGGTTGGAAACATGAGTAATAGACATCAACACTAAGTACTGTAGTGTGCCCCATTAAAGCAAACTTTGTAGAAGTAGAAAACTTGAAAGTGCACACTATGCAGAAATGTAGTGACGATTCTGTTACCTGGAGTCTACAGTAACAGAGCACTGCTATGATGCACAGCAGTATGACTCCGGCCAGTATTCCTCCGCTTATTACTATAGTTCCTGCTGACATTCGACCAGCTCTCCATCAAACCTGCACACAGCACATTTGAAATATATTAACTTGAGCCATAAAAGCACAACAGATGCTAATGTATGGTATATATCCTACTTACGCCCAGCAAAGGTTTTTATAATGCCTGCAAAAGAGAGAAAAGGAAAGACTAATCACAATGTAAATGTGGTAAGCACATGGTTAACAAACATCTGCTCAGAGACTGACTGGTCTCACACATGCACCTGCCATATCAAACGAGCACACATGGGTGTTCTAATGAGCAGGTCTGCTAACAGTGCCAGCAGTTTCAAAAACACTTGGCAAAAAGGCATGGCGTAGACATGCTAGTATTATGTAGCAGAATTGACCTAAATAAGACAGTGGTTCTCAAATTATGGTATGGGGACTACACGGGCTCCTTCCAATGCTACTCGGAAGTCTTTTGTAGTTCAAGTTTCTGGTAATCCTGGTTTAAAGCTGGTTAAGGCTTTTGCAGGTGGTCCTTGGTGTAAAAAGTTTGAAAACACATCTTATATGGGAACTGGTAGTACTAGTTTCACTTTTTATTGTTTTGTGTGTTTTTGAGTTGTGTTTTCTCTGATTTGACAACCATACTCCAGGTGGAAACCAGGCAGTCTCTTGGGGCTGTCTTGTTGGTACATCCTCGTTTGTATATTCTTGTATGAACTGGTGTTTGTCGTTTGCAGAGGTTAAAGACATTGACAAAGTGCAGTGTGGGCCCTAAAGCTACTGTGGATCAGTGCAGTGTAAATAACGTGAGTATTTACATCAGAGGACAGCAGACATCAAGAGGGCAGTCTCAGGAGGAGGACTTCACTGGTCACACAGGTGCAAGGACTCCTGCACACACATGCACACACACACACTTTCATATTTAAAGCAATATAAGAAAAAATAGCACCCACAAAATGGAGGCCAGACATGGTGATAAAATATATCATAGAAATGTATTTCCAAGTAGGATTAATGCATAGTCCCATATTCTATCCTTTCTGATCCCACTGATTACCAAGTGCCAATAGGAAAATATTTGGCTTTCCACATGCCGATAAAATGAGACTAAACCAGGACTAACCCAGGAATAAAACTGGGAATAAAATGGGCCTGGGTATTGATGCAGGAAAAATGGGGACTACACCAACTCTAAGCCAAGGTTTATATTAGTACCCCGCCAAGTCTTAAATGGTCTGATCCAGGACTGAACAAAGTCAGGAATTATCAGGACTTAGACCCAGATCTGAACTAAAAGAGACTTGAATGTTTTATGAAGCATGCAGTCATTCTGGGACTGTGCATT
Source organism: Philypnodon macrostomus (assembly GCA_036025475.1). Lineage (NCBI taxonomy): Eukaryota > Metazoa > Chordata > Actinopteri > Gobiiformes > Eleotridae > Philypnodon > Philypnodon macrostomus. Next base: position 13,045 of record JAVQKC010148382.1, on the reverse strand, counting down.
TTACTCAGATGGCATAACCTTATAAATGCCTTTGACCTCTTTGGTGACTTTACAAGTAATATTATAATGTGAACAGCCTAGTTGAAAAGACAGCCTTGGTCTCTAGAGATCTGCATACCTTTGTACCAGTCATTGTACATTTGTTAGCCCTGCCTCGGTTATGGTCACATTACTATTCAACACACATTTTTGTAATTTTATGAGTAGGATATTTCAGACAGGCAATATTACCCATGCATGTTCTGGCTTACTCTAAGACGAATTGCCCAAAATGGCGCATATTACGGAAGCAGCAGCCCTCAGTCTTGATACTGAGGATGAAGATTAGCATGCTGAATTCAACAGTGCAAAACCATATGGCCTCAGCCCTATAAGCCTATGTGCAGTGCATTTTAAGTATACTCATTTTGAAGTCTTCATGCCTTTTCATCTACACTCCAGTCATTCACTCAGAAGCATATGCTGAATTTTTACAATTTGATCTGCTTTAAATCTGCATATGATAATCTGTTTCAGAAACTAATGAATGAGGCCTATATGAACATCCAGTGAAATCATCCATCATGCTAATTCAGGATTTCCAATCTTAAAACAATGTAACCTCAACACCATTCAAGGTCAATTGAGCATAGTAGAATAGTTCCTTTATGTACTAGTTAAATAAGACATAAACATAAACATTAAACATTTAGTTACAGCACATTTGACCTTAATATGAAGAAAATCCATGTCAGATAAAAGACCATATCAATCACACAAACACATGTATATACACATCAGCACAGTCGGTGTCTTACCCAATGACACAGCAGCAGCCTGATCCAGTTTCCAGTGTCATGTGATTGGATGATTAGCTGTCTATACAGAACAGGTGTAAATAAATGCCAGACTGTGTGAAAGCATTCAGTAAAAAAAGCGACAGCACACAAAGTGATATAAATGACTCAAATATAGACTGCGTGTGTGAATGGTTTGTGAGAATGCTGCTATTCTTGACTTAGAATCTGATAAATAGAGACAGGGCGTCTTGAATGTGGAGGTTTGTATTGGGGGTGGGGAGAACCATTTGAGCACGGCCTGATGGCTTTGTTTATCTGCTCTTCAAGTTGATTAAGTATTTCATGCAGATAATCCTTGTGGATTAACAACATGTAATTACCTCAATAGGAAGATAACATTGAAGGCTTCTTTCTCATTACGGCGCTTGTCAATGGGGTTGACTGAATGCACAGGTGAGTGAAGTACTCAAAAATATATTGTTCTTTGAAACGAAAGTAGAAGTCAAAATAATAAACGGAATGAGGGATTTCTTACTTTGGTGAGCTTGCTACAGACGTTAGCATTTCAGTTGAATAGACCAAGTCAGTTAAAAACAATTGCCAGAGATGAAGAAACATGATTAGTGCAGTCCCCTTCCACTTGTGGTAACAGGGACAATAACCAGTTAGTTGTAGGGCTGACACAAAGACATACACAGACAACTATTCACTCCTAACATTCATTTACTAGGGGTAATTTAAAGTCACCATTTCTCATGCATGTGTTTGAGTGGTAGGAGGAAGCAGAGTACCCCAGGTGAACCTATGGTAATATGGGGAGGACATGCAGACTCAATCCAGAAGATTGTACATAAAAAGCCAGTTACTACTCACTCTCATTCACAAGGGCATTTTGAAGATTGACCAGTTCTCCTAAATGACTTGTGTTAAAGCAGCTAATCTGTGTATACAGGCCTCGCTAAGCAGATAATATTGATTTGTATATTGTTTACTATGGCTGCAAACTATATTGCAATAATCTATATAAAAAAATCGATATACTTTATTCTATATATCACAATAACGCATAGATTTACACTGCTTAATTGAACTCAAAATATTAATGTCACAATATTCAACATGATTATCCAATATCAAATTTACTAAAAGCGACTATCCGACAGTTAGTCCTGTTTTTTTGTTATTCTCTCACAGGGGGGTGTGCGGTGGATGGTGAAGTGACAGCCCCCTGCCTCCTCCTCCACAGCCCTGACAGTAGCAGCAGGTGATGGAGGGAGCTGATTATAGCCGCGACTCAGGACCAGCATGCACCTGGGCGCCCCCGTGGTTTTATACCAGAGTGGCAGAATCAGCAGGGACCACTTCTTTTATTTGTTTGCCCACAATAAACCACACCATATGCCAGGTTTTAAATAGGAGCTTGACCGTATTACCTGTGCTGAGTGCCGCAGTGAGGGTCTGATATAAATGGGAAGTTAGATTTGTTTGGCAGAGATGCAGGTAGCAGAGTTTGATGTTGAGTGACAAGGATGGATTGGATCAGGAATAAGAGGAGCAGCTCATATTAGATGTTTTAAAAATAAAGTCAGAGAGCAGATTGAGATGGTTATGAATATATAATATAAATATATGGGCAGAATAATGTGAGGTTAGGGATGCCTAGCGGAAAACAAAAGATGTAATGTAATGAACGTTAATTGGTGTGAGATAATTGGACTATAGCTGCATTTTTGGCAAGGAGAAGTATTGCAAATGCTACTTTGCCACCATAGATGGACAAAACGATGCATAACGAAGCCACTGACTAGATTCAATTTAAAAATGTCCAGTTCGTTGCAGGGCTGACAGAGAGGCATGTGTTGACATGTTGACATTGTGAACGGCTCAAGGAGTATGAGCTTATGTACCTAGATTCAGGTGAAAGTATTGGGGTGCTATGCCGATATTACCTACTCTTAGCCTATTGTGTGTTCAAGGGGGCCCTCCCACACAGACCCCGCTGTGCCATCATTCTCCATTACGTCAGTCTGCTAAATTATATACACCAGGATAATGTTGTTAAAAGCCAAGTGAAATCTGCTATCTCCCCACTTCTGCTCCTCTGCCCTCTCCAGCTATGTTCAGATCTACTTCTACACTCTTCTCCATGATACTAGACCGTGTGTTTTAGTTGAGGTCACCCTGCTGCAGGATGTGGTGTATGTATTCAAATATTTGGATGAAAGACTAACTTCTCTGTTCGGTTTTGTTGTTTTTTGCATGGTTGGTTGGTCACAGACAGCTGTGTGGACAGTAACAAGTGACAACCTTTTGAGTCAACAATCCCAGTTTGATAAATACAGCTTTGCCAATAAACTGGGCACTGAATATAAATGATGATGTGACTAATATTGCTAATAGCACAAGATAAAGGACATCTTGTATTTTGAATAAGCCTCCTCCAGGATCAGATCTCAAGTGGCCCATTAGTTCTGGGTGAGAATGCTGTGGAGGTGTGATGGGACTAATCATAGGATTTTGCATCAAAAACCTTCCTACACAGCTATCATATTTGTTTCAGACCAGTTCCACACTGTATTATATTTGTGAGCATTTAGTAGCAGTGCACTGTGGATATGAAAAAGATACTGTCTGTTCCTGTTCTGATTTTGTTTCCAGGTTTTAGCAAACTCATCTATTTGTATTTATGCATCACATTTAATTCATTTAGTTTTATTTGATTTATTTATTTATTTATTTTTATTTTTATTTATTTATTTATTTAGTTGTTTATATCTTTAGTTTGATTTTATTGATTTAGTTTTGTTTGATTTATTATAAGGACCATTTATATCAGAATCACAAGAGAAAATATGCCTAGTATCAAATTATAGCTCTCAAAACTGATTTCCATCTGCAGTCCCTTATTATTTAATGACCTGGATCATGGTTGCAAGTCCTTAAAGATATTAGCGTTAATGGTTTAGTGTGTTTAGGCGACATCTTGTGGAAACATTATAGATTGCAGTTTGATCATTTAGAAATAATTAATTTGCCTTTTCACTTTGAAATCTGAAGTACATGTCCAATGATTCCAGAATATAGCAGTAAAGTTGCCTCACAACCAGAAGGTGCTGGGTTCCGGGTTTTTCTGTTTGGAGGTTGCATGTGTTCCTTGTACATGCGTGCGTATCCAGGTACTCCAGTGTCCGCCATCAACACAATAGGCTAATCCTCCAGCCAGTTACATTCTGACCAAGATCTTGGCTCAAGATTTGGAAAAGAGTTCCAGGGGATGCATTGTGTCTCCCCACTGCTCCTGACAAGTTGCATTGAAGGATGGGTCAAATGCAGAAGACAAGTACCTTAACCTTACACAGGGCCTCAGTCCATCACAGGCAATTGCAAGTATAACCTCTGTATGTCATAGAGTCTGAGAAAATTGTGAAGGCAGCTTATAACACTGCTGGTATATAGACAAATATTATATTATGATTTACATTATAGTTGCAGTTGCACATTTGTAAGTTATATATACACAGTAAACATCACACTTGATCACATCTGCAGCTTCCTTTTTGAAATCACCAGGATACTTCTCACTTTCCAACACGGAGGTGAGGTCTAACTATATTTAGCGCGTTTGTCATCTCTTGACACCACGAGGGCAGGAGACGGAGGTGTTTTCCCTCAGCCAATGGAATGAGATTATGCCAGCAACATACACACAAACCTGCCAATAGAAACTGGAGCAGGTATTACCACCGCCTCCCATGTTCTTTGTGAAATATTATCAGAAATGTACATATTTTTAGAAATTGTACATAGTTTTAGAAATACTACAGGGAAGACACATATAGTGATGTATCCACATGAAACCAAACCAATGAATCATGTGAATCATTTGTCTGCATCTAACTCAATCCTGGGGCATCCTCTTCTCTCATACCAACTAACTTCACGTCCTCGTTAACGACAAGCATCCTCTAACCCAGGGGTGGGCAATTATTTTTTTCCAAGGGCCACATTGAGACTGGGGTCTGTTGTGGAGGGCCGATAACCTGTAAAGATGAGCTACTGAGTTTAAGATACCACTGTTTATTAATAACATTTCAAATGTGAATCGTGTTTTTGAATGTCCTCAAAATGGGGTGTTATACAGGCCAGTTCCAATGATATGTGTTGATTATTGTTTTACCAAGCCTTCAGTGGGCCAGACATGGACTGGTCAAGGGCCGCACTTTTGCCCTGGTCTGCTCTAACCCATACTGTATATTCACTATCCCAATCTCCTACACATCTATTATGAGCTTCTCTCATGTACTCCTGAGTCTACACATCCTCGTCACATACAAAGCCAACAGAAACATCGTAATCTCTTCATTAAAATGTTATTAATGGCTGCTTCTTGATGATTTTTTTTTACATTAGCAACAGAAATGGCCCTATATGGCAAGTACAATGTGACATAGCTGGATGCAGAGAGATGGAGAGCAGGTAGCAGCTGCCTGAGTGGCTCTGTGCTGTATCCATTTTTTAATAATGATGAATATTCTGAGGTGGACTCTAACTTCGCCTGAAATCACAGTAAGTCTCTGCAATTTTAAAACCCCGGGGCATCAATAATTCACATATCATTCCCTGAACAATATTTTCCCATCAGGGGACAGTTTACTAGTCTGTGCAATAGCCCGAGTGTGAAAAGAGCACCCATATACTCCCAATAGTCCTGACAGAGAAAGAGCTGTAATGGGGTCTTAGTTGGGTGTGCTTGAGTTAAGGAAACAGAATGCAATATTTATGTTACGTTTACGTTCAATATTGTCATAATGAGCAATTTTTGAATGCCAAAGTAAAAGCTGAACTGCAATCTGACATATAACCCCCATTAAAACAGGTCGCATCCAATTGTTATATTAGGTTTGGTAACATGAAAAGAAATAATAATTTGGTATATACTGTGCAGTCCTGTAAAATACTGCCATATATATATATAATATGTAAGGTAATTGCAATAGCCTGTGGTATTTAAATGAAGTTTGGTAATTAACTGGTTCTGAAGCAGCGATACAGAAGTAAAGTTAGAATAGATCTGTATATATCGATCTAATTAATTTAATGTGATTGGTGCTTGGCTTCCCCATTTATTGGAAATGACAGTACAAATGTGTGTATGTGTTGTGCACCCCCATAAAGAATATACATGTCTTATTCTTCAAATGAAAGCCAGAATTGCTCTCTCAAAGGCTGTCAGTGATTTGGCCCAGAGCCGGACCTGGGGTGAACAGAAAGATCACAGACAGGCCCGGGGCAGTGCTTGAGTTACAACAGACTGTAGAGGATTTGTGCAAAACATGATAAACTCAAATGAAAGACATGAGTGTGAGTGAGAGTGCACTGCCTTACCTGGGGAGGCCACCATCTGGACTGTAGCACAAAGGGCCCTATACAGACACATGTTCAAAATACAAGCTGTATTATCGTGAAACAGACACTGATCACACAATGTAACTGAAAATAGCTGTATAGGAGCAGTATAGGCTTTTAATATCTATTCATGACTCACAAGCTTTTTAGCCTGGTAAGACCTGTCTCATGTCTGTAGCAACTGTAGCAACATATACAGGTAATGTCAAATAAAAATACTCAACTCACCAGCAGACATGGCTCTAGTTAGTTATTTCTATTCATTTTAGTTCAATTCATTTCTTTGTAGATGTGTGTCTCTTAACCAGCTCTAACCGTTCTGTTTGCTTGTACTTGCGTGCACATTATACATTTGATGTGCACTAACAGAATGCCTTTTCCTCTATGACGAAAAAAACTAAAGAATCCTCTTTCTTAAGGCTCTTAAAGGCTGTTGTCCGCTGCATCTTCACATGTTAACGGCCCTCTCATCATTAACACTGATTAAAGGCACGCTATTGATTTCAGCTCATACATAGCCCTGCATTCACCACAGAGGATAATAGTGCACTTTACGCATGTTCGCCTCCAGCTGCATGGAGCCTCATCGCTGCCACAGGCGAGACTCTGTAGTGATAGACCCGCACTGGTCTTTACTCTCTCCGTTAACCAAAGTGAAAAACGCACAGTGTCACAAAGCCAGTCTTACCTCGAGCTGATCAGCGGTAGCCACCTGTTCCACACGGACAGTCCAGCGGCGCTTCTCATAGACGCACGAGGCGCCCTCGTGCAAGCTTTACTACAGCCACAATCGTCGCGTCATGATCCAGGAGCAGAGCCAGCGGCCTGTTGGACTGGGCTCCCTCTGCCCCCGCTGCCGCCTACCTACCCTCGCTCTGTCCCGGCGGGCGGGGGCAAGCGCAGGGGTCTGACGCGGTGCGCAGAGCCGCACAGAGAGGGAAGGGCTGAGGAAGAGGAGGGATAGACTGAAGTCTGAAGATTTTCTCAAACTATGTGTTTAATACAGTACGCCAACCTTAACCGCCTTTACTCATCTGATGAGAATAAACAGTAACTGACCATACTAAATGCCCAGCCCCCTGCAGTAGTGGACTTACCTGGATAGATAAACCATTCATTCAGCTGTCATTTTGTGAATAACGTTGTACATTAAATGCATACATTATATACCATCAAATAACGACTAGGCTATGTAATGTTGGTATTTGTTGTTTTGTGTGCATATCATTTTTACCAGATGAACACAAGTAATCCCAGCCTGATAAAGATTGCAGCATTGGAACAGTAATGGGTTAAACAGCAGTGTAACAACGGCTCGATATCCAGAAGACCAGCCTACTAGAGAAGAAACCCCCCCAAGGATGTGAGGAGGCGTAGGAGGGACAGTGATACAGATAGTGCTGTATTCTCTCCCTCACGAGAGTCCATTCTTTTGATGTGGGCAACAAGATCTATGAGTCTATCACTGCACATGCTCTGGACTAATGAGGCTATAGGGTGAACAGGAAGGCGCATTGAAATGTCACGTGTTATGTCATTATAAAAGGATGGTGGAATGTCCATGCTCACCAGGATTGATATGTCATGTTAAAAATGCATACAACATACAATGACTAAATGACTTATAGATCTTTTAAGGAAGAATAAAAGACTCTAGTTCCATGGAGTTAAGCCTGGTGCTGTCCGTGGTGCTGAAGTCCTCCGCGTTACAAGGGCAAACACAAAGCAATCTTTCCAGTGGATTAATTCACCAGTCTCTCCTTTAATTCCCCAAAGCACCGGGGAACCAACCATCTCAGACAAAGCCCCTTTCTTGACCATAATACCCTCGTAATGAGCAGCTTTAGCCAGAAAACACTTGTGTAAGTCAAAAGACGATTGACAAAATTGACCATCATTTTGGAGTTCTGTGGCGAAGTTAAGCTAGTTTTTGTAGCTGGGGAGCTGATGAAGGCAGGCCAAATAAAGGCACCAACACATTCTAGAGGCTTAGATGAAGCACAGCCTGCAGTGATTATAACAATCTGATCTATACTCAAGCTAGCTGTATTGAAGCGATGTGTTTTCCATATTACTAGAATGTCAGCGTGAATTGCCATTAACTAACTCACTAACACCATTGCTCAGGGTGTACCCCGCTTCAGGCCCATTGTAGCTGGGTTAGATTCCTGCCCTGTGCAAAGATGCTGAACCACTGTTTCTTCTACTATCCGCGCTATATGGTTCTTCTGAAGGCTTTTGAACAATGGTGAATGAATAATTAAACTAAAATCAAAAATCCTCCACCAGGCATGTAATGAGAAAATGTGTTGTTTGTAAAATGCAATACAAACAAAATCTTCTTTAAAAAGCAGGGGTCTTAGAAAAGAGCCTTGGGGCACTCCCATAGACGTTTTTGGTTTGAACAGGGAATACACTGACACAGCCTGAAAGGTCATACTTATCTTATTTGTTCGACAGTATCTCATGCCAGACTGAAGCTCAAGGACTCCCACCACATCTCCTTGATCTTTTTTGTCTGGAGTATTTCAAAAACATTCAAGGAAAAAAGTTATTTCTGTTTGTGGTATTATAGTAGTATATACTTTACCTTTAGCCTAGTACTTCTTCTCCTGCTTTCACGTTGTTCACCTTCACACACACATGCCATGATTCACAGCCTCAGCAGGGCGTTTCATCATGACTCGAGTTCATTACTGACTTGGCGGGGGTCCGTTAGATGAAATTAGAATGACAACAGCAGTGTCACATAGTCTGCACTGTCTCATCCTCTTTGATACAAAAGCTTGGACCTGTCTGCCTGCATTCACCGCTCTGTGAACATCAGAGTAAGAGAAGAGAGAACGTAAGGCACAATATTCAGTGATAGATGCACACTGCAGTAAACCAGCATCAGGGACAACATCACAAAGGACCTGAGAAGACACAAAAGGAACAGTTATAAAAATTACCGACTGAAAAGTATACCTACGAATATAAAGTGGAGTCTGTGTTAGCAATAGTACATGCATGTTAGAGAATCTCAAATATCATACAAAAACATTGAAGCTGTACTCGACCCAAAACTGCTATATTCTTTTCTGCATCTGTGGATTTTTATGAAGTTAAAACTGACTTTAAAGGTATAGTATGTATTGCTAATGCCCTCTACCGGCACATGTAAATGTTAAGATCAGATTTTGACAGAAGACTTGTTTGTGAAATGGAACCAAAGAATCCAGTTATACATTTAATGAGCAGGGGCCCTAGAATAGAGCCCTGGGGGACTCCCACAGAAATTTGTTGGACACTGATAACAGCTACTAAATTGCATTGTCTGTGTTTTTTCTTGTGTTTTGAAAGGTCATAGAAGAAGAAGAAATCTAATGTATCTTGTGGACACGGGACACCCAAAGGTTTCTTATATAGAGAGAGATCATTGTCAAACCAACCCAGGTAGCCCACAGCCCAGTCATTCTCTACTGCAGCAGAGGTGGTCAGCTTCTGGGGAGGCACATCACAGACCCCCTCCCCTGGTCCAGCCCAGCAGCCTGTACACTCCCTGCATTGAAGAAGAGCTTACTGCCCACTTCCTTCTTCACTGCAATATACAGAAGCACCAGAGAGAGCAAAATAACCGTGGGCACTGTGCCAGTCACTGTGTGGGGGAACTGGTGGGAACAATATCTTAACTCTCTACCACCACAGTATGCATGGCTTTAGACATTACACTTAATACAGTTGATTAGTTAGTAAATGGCTGTTCAAAGTGGTACATTTTAGGATTGCCAGTTGAATGTAATCTTTGCCTGTGTGTTTTCATTTTGTTTACATTGTAATTACATTTCAGATAATCCTTTCATCAGAATAATCTCTGCTAACATAATTACCATCTTTGTGTGTAGTGTATCAAAAGAGATTACAGAATTGTGTAAAGTTCAAGGGCTCAATAGATTTTTTTTTGTTTCGATTCGGAGAACTCACAGGAAGTTATCTATATTCAAGCAACAGAGGAGTCAGATCATACCACGATCCATAGTAACTTGCCGATGTGTCGAATGTTAGGAGACAATATGGACTGATAACATTTTTCTATACTGTAAGATGTGAGCGGTGAATAGTCGAAGCTGTGAGACCGGAGCAGGTAAGGTTAGAACGTCCCTGTAGGCACATTAATCAATTCAGTCAACACAGCAACTATATTACCGGTAGACATTACTAGTGGAGATTGACAGACTTTTCCAGAACTCCTTGCAATGTTTTCATCATGAACACACAATCTTTTTTTATTTCATTTGACAGGACAGTAAACAGGAAATCAGGATGAAGAGCGGGGGAGAGTCGTTCGGCAAACTGTCGTGAGCCGGATTCGAACTCACGATGCCGGTGCGAGAACTGCAGGCTCTACCAACTGAGCCAAACCATGAACACACAATCTTGATCAAATCTTAATGCACTACAGGATTACGCATTTATTTCTTTTCAGAGTTAGATCCAATTCACCACAATTCATACAAACCACTCAAATGTACATTATTTAGCATTTCTATAGAGTAAAAGGCATTTCTATGTAAAAACCACTCCTATTCAACCACTGTATACTCTGTAAGTACAATGTGGAGGTCAAAGTGCCCCCCAAAAACATGCTGCCCTCTGTTGGTACAATACATGTACTTTCTGTATATGTCATTTTTTTTGTTGTGTGGAGAAACAGTCAATAATGCTTCATGGTTGGAAACTACATTTAGCGACACAAGTTAAGTCTGTCCTTGCTAAGAAAGATCTCCATTTGTGTGACAGTGTGAAACAGAATCTATTTGTATATAAGAAAATGAATTAGTAGCATTATTAACACTGAAGGTAGAGCATGATAATCAGTGAATTAACTCAATATAAATCAACAGTGTAGACCAATGAATGATATTGTATTCTGGTAATGTCATTTCTCCTTTTCAAAATTCTCATCACTAAAAAAAATGAAATTGTTCTGATTGGCCAAGCTAGTGGAGTTCTTGTATCTAGTAAGCTCTGTAGCAAACTATACATAACTACTAATATATACCTTCGAAATTCAGTATTTGATGTGCTGGATGTCTTATTCTCATTTAGTCAAGACCAAAACTTCAAATTTGAATATGAATCTTAGAAATGATAAGGTAAAAATTGTGCTACAGTCTATTCATGCTGACAATAAAAGCATTACATTTTCTATATGCATTTTAAATATGAAAGTAAGATTAAAAAATGCTGTGTGTGTGAGAGTGTGTGTGTGTGTGTGTGTGTTTGGGGCAAAAAAAGCCAAACAAAGTGGGTGGAAAAACCCAAAAGATAATGAATGTTTTTTGCTTCTGCCTGAACAGCATTGATTCTTTACCTCCACCTCTCTTAACGCCTATATTGTGTGTCTTGAGTTCCCTATTCCAGTATCTTGTGGTAGGGAAAAAGAGGGAGGTCCTTGATAAAAGCGTGAATGTCCAGGATGGATATGGCACTCTGAATCTTTTCTGAAGCTGGCAGGTAACAGAGCTGGGACACTTCTCCGTATGTAGAACCACATGTATCTTCATCATCACCGTGGTCACCTTTTTGATTCTCCACGCCAGTATCCATGTCGTTCTCTTCAGCACCAAATCCTACCACCTGGAGGCGACAGAATTAATATTAATATTAATATATAATCAATATTTTCCTTTTTTGCAGTGGACTTACATGTACACTGAGTTTGCGGCTGTTAGGTCCTCGGTGCTCTTGTAACCATGACACCAGCTCTTCTCGGGTCATCTGTTTCAAGGCTGCAATCTGAAAATTCAAATCAAGATTTATGAAAAAATAAAATGTGCATTTGTTCATTAAAGCTGTAGTTTCCTAAAATAAAAATAAAACAGCTCTATCTGACCCTGTTCTCCCCAGATTTGTGGGTTACCACTTGTACCACCGATTGTAGGGAAGGTCTTATTTTAGCTCCTCCCTTGGTCTCTACAGACAACCTACTTTACATCAGGGTCAGATAATCAGTTATAAGCATTTTTATTTAATTGATTTTAACACTTATAGACTACCCATTTAAACCCCGCCTGATGAAGACAGTATGAATTCAGAACAACTTATTCCAACATTCAAAGATGAAAAAAGATTTTTGTCTTTATGAAAGTTTTACAGTTTGTTAAATATATTGACTTCTGGTACTATGAACCAGGAGAGAATGTTCCACATTTATAAGAACTTGAATGACGCTGTGGCCATAGATCTATCTTATTGTTAGACACTTATATGCCCACTCCTTTACATACAGTACATGTCCTTGGACATCGGCTTCTCAAAAGGGTACAGCATTTAGTCACTCCTCAACTGCATCAATATTAAACTTTATAATATGAGTAGAAGTTAGTTTAATGGTATTGAAGAGATAACATAACACATATTCATTATAACTGATATAATGTTAAAGTAAACTAGGTCTGTGCTGTCGGGGACGAGTGTATATCGGCAAAACGGCCCCATACGTCTGGCCCATACGTCTGGGCAAGATGTCTGGCCCATACGTCTGGCCCATACGTCTGCCCCAGACGCCTGCCCCAGACGCCTGCTCCAGACGTCTGCTCCCCAGACGTCTGCTCCAGACGTCTGCTCCAGACGTCTGCTCCAGACGTCTGCCCCCCAGACGTCTGCCCCCCAGACGTCTGCTCCAGACGTCTGCTCCCCAGACGTCTGCTCCAGACGTCTGCTCCAGACGTCTGCCCCAGACGTCTGCTACAACTGTCACCAACGGGCACCTTAATCAGACATTGTGTGATTTCTAAAGGTTTTAATATTGTTAACGAGCAATTAAGAGGCCCCGCCCCCAAACCATGACAAACATGGGAAGGGTCTATTTGACTTTT
>JAVQKC010148354.1:0-18718 GCA_036025475.1 Philypnodon macrostomus | reverse complement strand
AATAATAATAATAATAATAATAATAATAATAATAATAATAATAATAATAATAATAAAGGTTTATCTGACTCTATTCTATGATGTAAAGTAGGTAATCTGTCATAATTATAATTTGACTTCAGTCCCTCTCCTGGCCTCTACAGACAACAGAGGACCCACTCTACATCATGGAACATGGTCAGATAGTCCATTGTAAGGATTTAAATGTATTTTTTTTTATATAGGAAACTTACAGACATCACCTGATGTGAGTCTCTGGCCTGAATCGAACTTTTAATATATTTACATTTACTAAAGCCATAACCTTATTAGAGATTTTCCAAATATTACCAGCAATTTTGTTATTATCATCATATCTTGACATGGCTATGGGATATATCTTATTTACTTAATAACTTAAATGTGCTGAATCAAAATCAACCTTAAGTCTCTCTCTCTCTTATTTAAAGTGCTGTTCACAGGTGAGCATCAGAAGGTCATACGCCACACGCCGCCTCTAACCCACAGTCTGTGAGCTTCAGGGGCTGAACCACCACAGCTCATTATGTGAAGAACCCACAGACGCTCCTCACTACCAGTCATCTACAACCAGCTGTTACGGTAACCGGAGCCAGGCCAGGACCTAAGTGAATTTAAACCTCTTCAACTCAAAAACACAAACTGTTGATGTTGGCCTTCTGGTAAGTTTGAATTTGATTTATTACCAAAAAAAAAAAAAAAAAAAAACATCATTTATAGAAGGGTATTTTAATAAACTATACATCTGCATATTTGTATTTGTGCATATCAATTTAATACATATACTAATTACAAAAAGTTAGGGATATGTGACTTTTGGGTGAAATTACATAAAGCTCCTAAAATGTAATATAACTTAATAATGAATACCCTACTTCAATGATATGCTGGAATATCACTGTGGCATGAATATTTGGAATATTTTTCAAGTCAAATAGCACTAACCGTTTGTGATCATTATATTAATTTATAGTAGAAACATGTGTGAAAAAAGCTTACATTTGAGTGCAGAAGGATCTAAACATAAATGTAATACCTTCTGATTTGTAGACCACATAGAAATGTAACTGCATAGAAACTTCATTACATATATATTCATTATAGCTATATGTGAATTTTATGAGATATTGTGTGACAAACTGGTGCGATGTGTTAAATAGAGATGTGAGTAAAGAGTATTTACACTCTCTGGATGGTTCCCTGTGGAGCCCCTCCCTCCTCCTCCAGGACCTGCCTCTGCCACTTGCAGCTGAGACCCAGGGAGCACAATTAATAAGCAGACTGCAACAGACTCCGACCAACACATTATAGACACGTGAATATTTATTTATTGAGCTTATCCAGAGAACTGTAGGCATGGGCAGAATGGCCTGACGCAGTGACATACACAAACAGAGAAACGTATACTTTCATATTGATTCTCGATGGCCAGTTTTGATTTAGTAACACCTTAAAGTCTTGGGAGGAAGTCATAGAGAACCCATGGTAGCACAAAGAGGACATGCAGAACCCACTCAGAGAGATTGTACTCCTTACTGAGAGGCACACAATAGCCTCACCATGTAGATCCAGCATAAAAATATGTAATGTACAGTGAAGCTGCCTTTTGATGCAGACTGTGTCACTGAAGCGACAGGAGAAGGATGTCTAATAACATGGCCAAGATCGCAGACGCCAGAAAAACAGTGGAGCAGCTCAAGCTGGAGGTCAACATAGAGAGAATGCTGGTAAGAAACATGCACAAAAGAGTGAAATGAATGAGCACCTCGCACAAACTCTTATGGCCAGTCCATTTCCTCACTACACATGTGACACAATTGATTTGTAGACCACCTGCTGTGCTCTGTGCAGGTGTCTAAAGCTGCAGCTGAGCTCATGGCCTACTGTGAATCTCACGCAAAAGAAGATCCTCTTGTGACTCCTGTTCCTTCATCTGAAAACCCCTTTAGGGAGAAGAAACTGTTCTGTGCCATATTATAAATGAACAATTATAATGCTTGAAATACTCTTCTTGATTGGTTTTTACATAGTTTGATTGATCATTTATGTTCACCATCTCAAAGGTCCATTGACTGTATTCGTGGTAATAAAGTACAAAGGTCGATTTTATTGCATGGTGCCACTCCCTGTGTACACTGGGCCACCTTCTTTATATATTAACTACCCACTGTTGCCCACTATTGCCCACTATTACCCACTGCCCATTATCCAATCAAAATGTTCTTGCTTGATTCCTTGACTAATAAATATATAGGCCTAATCTTAATGTTTTTTTCAAGATGATTTTTTCAGCTTCATATTCCGCATGCTGTCATCATAGGCCTGTTATTTGCCTGCCTGTTGCGTGTCTCGGAGCTGTGTCCCAGAGGTGAGCAGTGATGGGTGGGGCCATCGCCAGGAGCAGGTCAGTGCGACAGGTGCAATCAGTTTACGCAGCGCGCTTCACGAACAGTCGCTCCGATCGCAGGTTGATTGAATCTTTGGGATTTAGGAGATAATAAGGTATGTACATCATTCACTCCTGCCTTGTTGGTTGTGTGTTTCTTAATTATTCATCGCTAACGCTAAGGAAATAGCATTTATTTACGCGGCATATATATCTAGTTTGATTGCGTACACGGAAAACAAAAGTGCTTATACTAGGACACTGTTCTTTGGTAGTTACATCAAATCCACTTTGGCTAATAAATGTGAAGCACCATCAAGTCAAACTGGGCGAGTCAAGAAAAACCCGTCTGACATGAGCAGGCAAAGCAGTAAAAGCACCCTGTTATGAATATGTGATGAGGAACAAACTACCATAGTATTAGCGTTTCCTTTAAACCGCATTAGATATGTCACTGTCCGGATCACACACCGGGACATCACCAGTGGAAAGTGTCTCATCACGTTATAAAGTGCTTTGAATGTAGCCCTTCTCTATTATAGAAAACCACAATTGTTTGAATTTTGTCTTTGCAAGACAAATGAGTACAGTATCATGTGAGCAGTGTAAATGACCTGTTCTGTTCATCACATGAACAGACTATAGCCTGTTATTAAATGTTTAGTCTCTGCTATTATTATAGATACTTGTAAAATGTTTTATGGATGAAACAGTCTGTCCCCCTACTAGTTTGGTATTGGTGTATTGATCTATGGGCTTATCTAACGGAACTGTTCCGTTAGATAAGCCCATAGATCAATACACCAATACCAACTTCAATAATACTTTTCTATAGAAATGTATCAAATAAAGTGCATGTGTAAGGATTGTTCACTACACCATAAGGTCTGTTTTTAAATCTGCATAGTAAATGTATTTTGCTCTTTTAGATCTGAAAATGGCCAACTTTGGAGGACACGCCATTCCCGGCTCCTTTTTCTTTCTGTTTGGATTCTGGCTCACGGTGAAGCACATCTTGTATCACTACTGGAGAATAAACCAGCCCAAACACAGACTAAAGACCCCTCCATTCCTCACAAAGATGTACTACTTAGAGGGAGGACTTCTGATGTTTGCGGCCTTTGTTGGTCAGTAGTCTTTTTCCTTCTGCACTGTGGAACTTCTCGTAAGGCTGCACAATTCATCACAATCGAATAGAAATTTTAATGGTCGCAAATAGCAATGGCACTTGACAGAATGTATGCAATACATTGTGGGTTTAACCGCTACAAACATGTTAGTGTGGAGTTTGCATGTTCTCCTTGTGTCTGCGTTTCTCCTACCACTAAATACAATAGGTTCCCCATTGGGGCTAGGACTCCCCTGAAAATGAGATTCTGAATCTCAGTGGGACTTTCCAGGTTAAATAAAAAATGGCCAGTGATTCTTGTGGATGAAGTATTTCAAGGGTTAATGCTTCCAGACAGACTTAAAATGTGAATTGAAGCTTGGTCAAAACAATAATTCTAATCGCAATATTTCTCATAAAAATTGCACTTCTGAAGTGTTTTTGTCTTATAAAGGTACAATGGTGGAGCAGTTTGTCCCCGATGGCCCCCACGCTCACCTCTATGATGTCGAGAAAAAGTCGTGGGTGAAGTTGATGAACTGGCAGCACAGCACTATGTACCTGTTCTTTGGGATTGCTGGGATCGTACTAGTGACCTGTACTGCCTTCAGAGTGGTGCCCGCTGGAGTGGACCGCCTCGCTCTGTCTGTGGCTTTGTTTGTTGAAGGTAAGCTGTAGAAGATATGCCACATTATAAAGATGCATTATTGGCAGCTCTAAATTTACATAAGCAAAGCATGAATTTGTATTTAAGACATAGTGTTATTATGTGTTCTCTCCAGCTTCCTTCCACCTTCCAATGACACGTGGAAAGGAATTATTTTTTATATAAATTGCCCCTGGTGAATGAATATGAGAGTAAATAGTTGTCTGTGTATGTCTCTGTGTCAGCCCTGAGAATAACTGGCCACAGAAAAAGATGATTTATAATATGATCATTCCAACTTTCACTAGGGCTACTTTTATATTGAAATGATGGCTTCTCACAATTACAAAAACGAAATAATCAGGAATAAAAAATAATTAGGCCTACGCTCATTCTGAATTGACTTTATTTTACAGAGCCCTTAACTACATTGTAGCAAATTTTAAAAAGCTATATTCAATTTGAGCTAAAACATTCTTCAGTTCAGTGGACACATTTTTGTGAATAAGCATCATCTTGCACTTGAGAAGTTGAGTCTGATCTGTGTTTGAAGCATGCTGTTTTCTCTGCGTGTACCAGGGTTTTTGTTTTATTACCACGTCCACAGCAGGCCTCACTTAGACGCCCACATCCACACCCTGCTGCTGGTGGCGGTGTTCGGGGGCTCGGCCTGCTCTATGTTGGAGGTCTTCATCAAACACAACGTCATCCTGGAGCTGCTCGGGGCCGGACTGTTCATTCTGCAGGGGACGTGGTTCTACCAGGTGACTTCAAGCAAAACCATTTAATAGTCAGTTTAAAACCATGATCTAGGGTGGTGTACATGGGTTAGACTAAGACCAGGAAATGTTTTCTGTTTTTGTATCCAACAATTATTAAACCAGTTGTCGATTCTGGCTAATAGTATCACATTCACCCAGCCAAGGATACTATGCTATACTATTTCAGGTACATTGGAAGTATATGCTCAGTGTGAAGTGAACCACACAAATGAACTCCTCATACTTTGTACCAGTTCGTGGGATATATCAGTGACCATTTCGTCCTCAAGTGTTGGAAACAGAAAACATGGCATGAGTAAAGATTTTAGCAACTTTGACAGGGGTCCAATTGTAATGGCTAGACACAAAGGCAGGTTTGGTTGAAGGCTAGAGACAACTGGTTATTGTGAGGTGTTCCTGTTCTGCAGTGGTATCTGTATATGGTCCAAGGAAGTGGTGAACCACCAGCCAGTGGTGAACCAGTGACAGGTGATGCATGTAGGGAGTAAGGCGGGTTTGGTTGCTATTCAAAGTTACTCTAGTTCAAATAGTTAAAGTGAATGTTGGTTCTGCACTTGTTGTCGTGTATGGGTGTGTATGTGGTCATAATGGTATGCCTGATCAGTGTAGTGCAATTGTTGTATTGCATTTTGCCTTATTCTCAGTGTTTTCTTTCAGATTGGTTTTGTACTGTATCCACTGAGAGGACCACAGTGGGACTTAGATCTTCACGATAATATCATGTTTGTTACAATGTGCTTTTGCTGGCACTTAGCTGTTGCCATGATGTCAGTGGCCATTACTTCTTGTGTGGTTTGGTTGTAAGTATGCTTTCTCTTTTGTTTGCAGCTATTCAACTTCCTAAGTGAATGTGTTTTTATTGTAAACATAGCTTTGTTTACACTCAACACTGCGGTTTCAACATGAATGTGCATTTTAGTGTTAGACTTGAAAATGTGTATTAACCTCGTTTTTTATATTTCTTTAGCACATTAGGCCAACTCGCTGCAAAGGGACGAGACATTGAGATTGGAATGAGGAACACCTCATCTGAATCCAGTTCCCAAAAGTCTTTGCTTCATGAATCAGAAGAAGAATAAACAATAGGCAGGTTTCATTTTACAATACAATTAATTTCATTGTTCCGGGCTGAAACATTCTCCTCTGTTGCACTGTTCTAGAAAATAATCAGGTTTGTAAAATAAAGAAGCCAATAATGATAAGTCCATGTCAAAGCCATATCATATTTATATTTGTACATTTGTGTCTTTAAACGCATTAGATATTTGTATCTCTGTATCTACCGTAAGTATTTTTGAAAATAAAGACTAAACCCTGTATTTGCCAATGTAACTGTTCAGTTTATTTTATATTACATGAGCTGAAAACTTCTTGAATAAAAAGGGGCAACACAAAACCATGAGAGACAAGCTCACAAAATAAAGAACACTCATTGAGGAGGTGCAGGGTGAGGGTCAGGAGGACATTTTGTTGAAGGAGCCGTGACGACGACAGTGGACACAGGTTTAGGGGAACCTCCTGCTGTTGCCATGTGCTGCTGCAGCTGCTGAGCCGGGACGGTCTGTATACGAACCTATGACACAAAAACACTGGTGAAAACCTGAATAGTGTGTGTGTTGTAGCAGATTCTTTCTTGTATATCATTGACACTCACCTGTGTGGCCTGCCCCTGCTGCTGCAGCTGCTGAAACTGTTGAGCAGTGACGAAGCTCACAGGTTTGTTACCGGCGATCAGTTTAGTCCCAGCGGGCATCGTGGTCAGGATGATGTTCCTCCCCAGACTACTGATACTGCACACGACAGAGCACAAACATGTATATTTACATAAATGCACTAAGTAGAATTAATTATACTATACACATGTTAAAACTCACTTTGTGTTCAGGCTTCCTTTTACAATAGGTGTTGTCACCACACTTTTACTCTTGAGTGGTTGGTTAAGGACAGAAATGGGAACAGTGATCCGGGCAGGTAGCTTTCCCTAAGAGAGATAAGAAAATATTTTATAGTTTGTCAACAGGTCTTTCATAGTGTTAAAAAAAACAATAATGCTGTCATGCCTGAGTTGTCTAAAATTTTACTGTTTTTGCTTCCTTGTATGCAGCCAGTCAAAAGCTAATGTAGGCTAGTTACATTCTAAACTAGCTTCACTTTGACATGAGACATATATTAAACTGTATAAACATCCTAGTAGCATTTCTTACCGCCTGTGTGGACACCACTGTAGCTGGGACCTGTCTGACAGTTGCTGTTGCTGTCCCTAAAGTGATTGGTGAACCGGTGGCAGCAGAAGCCACTGTGAGTCCTTTGGCACCGGTCACTACATTGGCTGCCATTGTAACCACAGATGCACATGAAGACACTGCTGATGCTTTACTGCCAGTAGAGGTCGCCATTGTAATAGTTTGAGACTGTTTGGGGGGAATCATGCCAAGCCCTGGCATTATGCGAATTGTGGCACTGCTCTTCTCCGGAGACGAAACTGTAGTAAATGTCCTTGCTTTCTGATCCGCCACTGAGACCGCTAAAGTGGGCATCAAGCGAATGGCAGTATCACCTGTAGCTTTCAATAGGGCTGAACCGGGGCTTGCTTTACAAGTCGTTACCTCTGACGTGCATGGGGCAGAGGTGGAGGCCAGGGTAGGATGAGTCGATGTGACGTGAAGAGTGGCCGAAATACTCTTACTTCCAGCAGCAGAGCCTAAAAACTCTGGGGTGAGTTTGACCGTAGCGACTGGAGATTTGGCCAGAGTCGCCATCATGTCTGGGGTGATCCTCAGGACGGTCTGGCCTTTAGCATCTGTGGTGATGGAGGAAGGAGGGAGACGCAGCACATCTTTGCCCTGGATTCGGAGGTTTGTGGCTGTTATAGGAATGCCCGCTCCTCCTGTTGTTTTTACGCCTAACTGACCTGTAATAGACACCTGCAGAGAAACATGTGTCTAAAATATATCATAACTTTAAAATCTACATTTGAAATTGCACATATAATATCACATTTGGGTTAGGTTTCCATTGCCTTAAGTGAAATATAATTTTTATTTTTTAATTTTATTTATTTATTTGGATGGGACAGTGCACATTAATGATCGTACAATTGTATAGAATCACACAACTTGATGTAAATATGCCGGATTTAGAATAGTGCTAATTTCAATCCGTAGTCCCAGTCCAGATTAGATAAATACTAGTACACTTCAAAACGTATTAGATAATTAGGGCACATTTCAAATGCATGTAACAGGAAGGGTTGGAAAAGAACATCATCGTCAATGCCCTGAACCAACAAAGTGCGCACGGACCTGTTTAATGTTTGGGCTGGTGACTCCTTGAAGCACAGCAGTGGAAGCAGGTGTGTTTGAAGGACTTCCAGGAGATCCAGTCTGTGGTTTCGTGACTACAGCGGACACAGACAGAGTAGTGGGCACGTGGACTGGACTGTTACTGGACGGACTTCTCAGAGGCACAGACACCACAGCCTGTAAACGTGATATTAAAGTGTTAAATAAGAATAGATACAAAACTGTGTGTTTATGTAGGTTTGAGGACATGCTGTTCGGTAATATGCTGTTGAAAATATGCAATATGAATTGGATTATTTTTCTGAATGCTAACTTTGTGTGAAAATAATCCATCTATATCCAGTTGTGGCCATTCATTGCCTTTAAAACTTGTAAACATTTTTGAAAGATTCTCGCCACCGTTTGATTAGTGATGGTTGGCTGACAGTTACATTGAAAACAGGTTTGTGGAGCTAGACCAGGTCAAGACAATAGGCCCAAAGTTTGTAAACAGAAAGTTCTAAATTCTGGAATGTAGGCAACTGGAGACAAGACCGTAATACATTTTCAATGGAGAAACGAGATGGTTTTGACAATGATAACCACTCTCTACATGTAGGTAATGTCAGAGCCCGGTTAGGAAACATTAGTGAATGTACCTCACATTGCATGTTTATTTAATGTACACATGAGTAACAGTTAGCATTTTGGATGGTGGAGAAATTCCTGATTTGTAGGTTGTACTGGAGAAATACTTACAGAAATGTCCACAATAGTTTTTTCATTGTATGCTCAGAATTATTCTATCCATCACCACAAACACTACTTTTTTGTAGAGTTAACTTTATAACAGAAACAAAAACCAAACCTTTGCCCAGTACTCTATGTAAATAATACAATTCTTGTTTACCTGCGAGAGGCCCTTTGCAGCCACAGAAACGGGCATCCTGATCTGGTGAGGCGTCTGATGCACTAGTGTGGCCTGGTGACCTCCCGCTGTAGCACCAAGACCAGGCTGAGCAGAAACAACCCTGACCTGAGGAAGGGAACCAGCGGCCAGGTGGCTCATGATACGAGCAGCGTGTTGGGATGTGACGGGCTGTGAGACTGGGGGTGCGGCCTGACTGGTGGTGGGTATGATGGTTCCCAGCTGGGGCAAGGGTGGTGGAGTCACAAGGAGCACACTGAAAAGGAAAATATCAAATTAATTCATTACATTCATACATATATGCATTCTGTTTACAACAAGGATTACGCTAACTCGAAATACCTGACCTTTTAACCATATTACAAAGTTTCAGAGATGCATTTTGTTTTATTGTGCTGGTAATTTTTAGTTTCATTGAGCTGTAGTTGTGAATAGAGTGTGGTCAAGAGAGGGCAAAGAGGGCCTTGAGAAACATGAACCTAAACTGAGCTCTTTTGAGAGAGAAAAAGTATCCGCTCTCAAAAAGATGATGTACAGCATTTTTAAGATTATAAATCGTGAAACGCTAACCTGGAGGCAGACAAAAACCTTAAAACAGTGCATAGTATGGCCCTTTCAAGATATATATTGTGTTGTACTGACCCTGGGCTTGACTTCATAGTGTCAGGGACAAGAGCTTTAGTCGGAGTGGTGACTGTGGAGGTCATAGGGGACTTGGGAGTTCCAGGTGTGTTTAGGGTCGGGGGAGTTGGAGACATAGGCGTAGGTACAACCTCCTGGCCTCCATCCACACAACCTGAAGGCTTGGTCACTCCCTCCTTACAGCCAGACTTCTACAGCACAACAGTTTTCAAAAAAGGTTAGACATTTAAACACATAGGTTACAGATGGATTATATCTCACAAGTGCAGACTCACAGGTTTTGGAGCGGGTTTGGGTTTTTGTTGCAGAGCTTTTCTTGCTTTGGCCGCAGCAGCTTGTGCCTGATGGATGCGTTCTGAGATGACACAAAAGGAATAAAATATTATATAATTATTAAATTAATGGTTTTGTATTTGTTTATAATCCATCACAACAGAAAGTTTGTCTGTTCTTTACCAAACTCCTCCTGGCTGCGATTGCGGTGTAGGTAAATCCACAGTTTACGTCCAATGTCATATTTGACACAAGGGTCTTTCTCGTAGTGAAGTCTGTCCAGAGCCCCACTCACTACTGTGTTCACCTATAAAACATAAACACAAACTGTATAAATATTATGACTAACAATAAACACAGCTTTGTTAACATTCGATACTGGTTTGCAGTATCAGACCTGTGCACTGGTGACTTCTGGAGCTAGAAACTGCGAGTCTTTCAGCAGCTCACAGATCTCTGCCCTGGTTCCCTCTCCATTGGGTAATCTGGCAGCTGCATCCCTCACTATAAATAAAGCCATGACATATGAATTGAGTAGATTGTGCACTGTATATAGACAATGCAAGGTGTAGTAAGTTAATTTCTTACCTAGAGACAGGATGGTGACGTACGGCGGTCGATCCGAACGCAGCAGCGTGTGTTCTCGGGCTTTGTTCAGAGACATCTCTTTATCAAACACTCCTTTAACAGGTCCCACCACAGACTCAAAACCATGCATCCGAAAAGTGAAGGCTTTATGTGGCTGGTTATATCGCTGCTGCTCCTAAAAAAAAAAATTGGTTAAATAGGAGCTCCACTGGCAACATAATGTTACATTCTGTAATCACTGACCTGTATCTGAAACAGCTGTCTCTCATCTCCAGTACTTGGCCGTACCACATAGTCAGTTGATCTGCAGCAAAATAAATAAACATACATACATTTAAAATAAATACAACATACAATTTTCAGTAGTTAATACAAAAAATCTTACACTCTTGGTGTGGGTGGTGTCATTTCCAATATTTCTTCATTCTCTGTCTGTAGGCAATCAACATTTTGTTAACACTGATAGCTTATAATATCAAACAATTCTTCACACACCATTTGAATTAGCTTAGATGTATTCTTTGCACTACCTTAACAACCAAATCTTTAGAGTCCAGCCACAGTTGACATAATGCACTCAGATCTTTCTCTGTGTCCTGAGTTGGGCCTAAATCAAATCAAGAATTGTTGTCAATACCGTCAACAATTAGTGCAATCAATCAGCAAAATAAAGCCTTTACCGATCCACATCCACTGCTGTGTTTCATCAGAAAACTCCACAAATGGTGAAAATCCACTGGGTAGAGCCATGCAACCATCTAAATAAAAATAAGATAAATATGAATTGATGTTTATCAGTTACCAATTTACTAACTACAAGTGTTTTTATACCTTTGGTCTCTCCTGCAAGAAACTGCAGAGCTTGAAGAACCACATCGGACCAACAAGAGGCGGAAGAAAACCATGCATTGAGGGAACTTGCTGGAGAAGACTGCCACACCTGAATTTTCTCTTCAATCTAGTAAACGTGTGAGACAGAGTTTTGAATTAGAAGTCCAATTGGTTTAAATAGATTTAAATGTTGTGAGAATTTATACATACCATTGAGGTGCTAACAAGAGTTTCTGCTCTCAGTATGCTCTCTAACAAACTGAAGAAACTGATGGCTATTTCTTCAACAATAACTGGGCTGATCTGACACTCGTCCACCATTCTGAAAGATAATTTAATACCATACAGTCAAGAAAATAAAGTAGCCCGTAGCCTCAAACTGGACTTACTCCTCTTTGATGTTGGTCAGTGGAGTGGACGGTGTGTCCGGTAATGAGTTAATGATGTTTGAAGGAGGAGCAGAAGATGTGTCTGTAGTCCCAAGAACTTCACAAGGTTCCTCAGCCTCTACTTTTATGGTGCGCATTTTCTTTTTTCGCCGTTCTTCTTTTATCTTCTTTTTGGGCAGAGACAGCTCAAATAATGCTGAGAAAAATATTTGCATTTAATGTAATACCAGGCCCTTTATAATGGTAAAACTGAAATGAAGGGAGTTATAAGAGCTAAAAACACGACTACTTACGGATGGTTCCTTTTCGTCCAATATTTGCTCTGGACAGTATGTCTCCAAGGTGGATTTCAGAGGTTACAAAGTCTGGGTGGTCCTAATAGTACAGAATATACAGCCAGTTAAATCAATGTTATTTGTATTAATGTTATAAAAAGGCTGCATCAGTGCTTGATTTGACTTCTAACTTACTGGCTGGCGTTTCCTTTTCTCTCGATGATTCAACAACATCCTCTTCAGGTCCTGTTCGCCTAATTCAATCTTTTCTGTAGTAAAGAATAAATAAAAAATATATTTACATTGTGTTATTTCAATAATGTCAAACCGAGATGAAAAAATAACGCAATTACTGACCAGTCGTCTTCATGTCTTGTGAGGACAGGCTCGGGAGAACCCTAAGAGATACTGTGGGGGTGGGAGAGGAAGGAGACTGGGGTGCTGATGTCCATATTGACAAATCTAAAGAAAAATACAATTTAAGTTACTTATAGCTGCTTCTTAATCATTGTTAGTTAATATGTAACCAGTCTAGATCCGGAATAACTCACCATCATCATCAGAAGAAGCATTACTGTCACCACACTCTGCTTTAACCTCCTTCAATATGCGGTTTAGTCGTCTTCGAACCCTTGGCTCGCGCATTTCACCATGACTCTTGGTCTGTGCCTTCCTTCTTGGTGGAACATCCAAACCATTATGAACTGCATGGTCCAGAAGCTCCTACAAAATTACCACAGTCAATAAAAAAGCCAGGTTTATTTTGTGTGTATATTTGAACAACATACCTTTCTTGAGACAAGGATGTGTTTAAGTAGTTTGTGGTAATACTGCTGAAGACAGTACAACTGTCGTTTCTTCTGGGATTTGGCACACAGTTGTCTGTACTTGACCACTTCAGGATTGAAATAGCCATCTGTTTAGAAGAAAGGTCATCACTACGCTTTCTACGGGGATACCAAATATTGTATTACATTGAAAGGTTGTACCTCTGAAAAGTTTTTGTGCGAGATGAAGAGGATTTCCAAAGTGAAAGTCCTTATTATTGAATAAATCACTGATGGTGCGACTCTGTTCTGTTGAATTCTTGTCAGGGAACTGTGGCAAAAACTGACGAAGGTGCTGCCTCTGGGCATCTGAGAGAACTTCAGTCCAAGTGCTTTCACTCAGCACAGAGAAGAAAATGTCAGGCTGCCAAGAAAATATATTAAACCCACAAACACCACATTATCAAATTAATCAACATTGTTATACATTAACTTAAATAATAGACGTCAATTCTTGACTTTACTCACATCTTCAAGCAGGTCCTCTGGAAGGTTTACTCTGCAGTTTCCCAGCAGACACTCTTCGGTGATCTGACCCTCTTTAGAATCCACAGAGTCTGTAAGCATGTGGGCGAGGGAATCCATTCTTTTTTTCTAAAAAAAAAAAATTTAACACACATTTAACACTAAAATATCAAATATAATTTATCGGCGAGAGAATGGACGGCTTTCTTTGTTTTTGTAACGACATAAAACCTAATATAGCAAAACAACATCACTGCTGAGAAAGATGTTGATTCACAATCCCTGACAGAAAACAGATACGCTAAAAATAGTGTTAAGTACAAATGCATGAACTGTTAAGTATCAAGATTCAATGCATTTATGTTATATTTGATACCAATATCAGTCGTTTTACCTAAATACTTATTGGGCTGAGCTAACAGCAAACAGCTTGACAATACAAATCAGCGTAAAAACGTATTATAAACACAACAAAGTTACTATTGGGTAACAATATGAAACACTTACCTTTGTGAGTGTTTTTGAGTTAAGTCCAGTGTTTTTCTGCAATATTGGGGAACTATTTTACCGTGACACCACTCTCTTCTTCTTTGACTAGGCTAAACCTGCCGCCGCCAGCGCCCTCCGCTGTACGAAGGTAGAGCCAAAAGTCAAAAGTTTTATTGAATGGATTCTCAGGCGGACTCTATGTAAGTACAATTGATTAAAGTGCAAATTTAGTTGTTTTTTTAATTAACAAGAGGCTTGTATTTTGCAGAAGCCAATCATGTTTCTATAGACTGAGGCTCCAGGTAGGCCTACATGAGTCTCAAAACAGGACTTGCTTGGGCCTGTCATTTGCATTAAATTAAAACGTTTAATAAACTTTCAGTTATACCCACATTACTACAAAAGGTCACATGACATGAAATTATTTAGCCATGGACGTTACTACATCGTTTCACGGTAGCTACGGATCCAGTGCAGAATCATCTTTTATAAACAAAAATGAACTACATAGTCATTAGAATAATTGCAATAAACATTTTATGAGCAAATGTGATTAATATTTTATCATTTAATTAATATTTTTTTCTTGCCACCTTCAATGTAATGATTTTTAGTAGGCTGTAAAAATATATAATCTATACATTGCATACATATGCATCGTGCTTAATTATTCAGAAATGTGAAGATCTTGTATAAAATGTGTAAAAATGACTAAATAACTACACACTGTAAGGTGGTTTAGTTTAGTGGGCAGTCTGACTCCACCTCTGTGATATTGAAACTGAATGAAGTGGTCAATCCCTGCTGTAACACACAGGGAGAGGGAGGCACCGGGGCCACAAGTGCCCTCCACAAGTGCCCTCCACAAGTGCCCTCCACAATCCCTCATCATCTTTATCCAGGATTGGGAGGACATAAATGTGACTTTAAAACTTAACCCTGTGTATTTAATCTCATAGTGTGTCTTCTATAGCCTCGGGAGGATGGCAGAAGGCGCAGATGGAGAAGAGGAGATCCAGTTCCTACGCACGGTATGAGATGCTGCTTGTATATATTTCTTTGACAGCTGATATGGACTACCTTTTTACAACTTAAAAACACACTTACATACACAAACAGTTTATTTTTTATTGTGATATGGTAGTAGACTGTTTGCCAGTATATATTAAGCAAGGACTGGCAACAACAGGTGGGTTTGCCTGCATTGTTATCTATTTTTAGCCCTGGTTTGTTTGATATGTTACTGTTTGTCAGAGAGGGGCCGGTGACACAACACGGATTGTATGTAACAGAAGTCATCATGTTTTACTGAAGTTAGAGGAATTACCTAAAGCACATTCATATGTTTTATGACAGCAACATTAGTTTGAGCATTGAACCATTTTTTTGGACTTAAGTAGAAACTGGTGATTGTGTGTGGGTAAAAAAGGTGGCTTTTCAAGGTCCAAATGTATCTGTCGACAAATGGCAGTGCTAAAAATAATTGATAGTAATTGGTAACATGAACCAGTACTTGGGAAATGCTGTACAGTTTCAGACTGTCATTTAGACAAAGTTATGTGACCTTCTTGTTATGTCATTATTCTAGGCATCTAACAGACAAGCTAGTATTAAATGCATTGAAAAAGCATATACATTTAGTGCATGCAATTGCTACTCATTATACATCATTGAAGAGCTTCATAAGTTGCGTATTCATTGGTGAAAGTTGCTCCGATCAGATTTCCTCTTTTAGATGTCTGTGCCAAAGGCAGCAGAAGGGCATTGTGGCCTTCCAAGCGGTCTTCTATATGCAACACCCTTGAGTTTAAATAGGCCCTGCTGATGCTTGGCTATTGTTAATATTCAAGTGTAACCTGAAGACTGGGCATTAAATAAGCACCACATTTATCAATTTATTTTAAGCCACATAATAAAGGCAAAATACTGAAATATACTGCACCCTTGCATTCCTCTGCATACAAACAAAGTAATAGAATCCTTGTTTAGCTGTCAATGCAGTATCAGGTCACCTCAGTCGGCGTCATGTATGTGTGGTGGCTACAACAAGGTTTTAAAAATGTCATCAATGTGTCTTGCGTTGTTCCCCCTTAAGTCGGTTCACTTCTATATTTACTGCACCAGGATTAACAGGTTCGAAGCCTGGTCCAGTTTCCCACCTGCTTTCTTCTGTCTGTAAGAGGACCTTATAAAAGCATTCATAATCTGCTGAGTCTCAAAATGTTTTCATGCAAGATATAGTTTTAGTATTATTTTAACTTACCTAACTAACTATAAGCCCACTTCCTGCTCTTCATCCGGCTGAGTCTCCACACCTTCATTTTTCGTCACACAGTTGTCCCGTGCTGAGACCCTGAGAGTAGCATAAGTCGCCCCGAGGTAGCATCTGTTTGTCTTTGGGCCTCCCATGTTTTGGTGAGCTGTTAGTAAGATAACACTCTTCAACATCACCTTAGCTCAAGCATCTTTCTTCAGTTCCCAGTGTTAGCTGTGGTATATTGGATTTGCTGTTAGGATAGAAGATATAATCAAAGCATTTACTTGTTGGCTTGCGTTGTTAAAAGAAACTGCCATAGACATTTATATAACTAGGTTGCTAGAACTCTGATAAGTCTGATTTTTACTACAATTGTTTCACCCAAGGACTTTTTTATAGGCCTTGGCAATATACCATTATAAATTAACTCACACTTTTCTCCCCTTTATGATATGAATTTTCAATATACTGAGATATCACTGAAAAAAAACTTGAGAACTTGAATATTTTATTTTATTTTTGCCAAGGCAGGATAGTAAAGACCAATTTGGATTGACAATACTGCTACTCATTAACAATTAATCGTGATTACATGTTCTACTAAAGATAAGTGATTTCATAGTCCTATCACCCAGCCCTAGTTTTGCATATAAAACCACTATTGAGAGATTCATTTGTGAGTTTTGGCAATTCTGAATAATATGTATGTTTTATAATACTTCTGTTGTTTTAATTGTGTTAGTAGGTTGGCACTGCTTGTAAGGTTGCGGATTCCTGGCTATTAAATCTTAAATATGTGGCGGTCTCCAGAAGGGGACGTGTGAACAGCAGGTGCAGTGGCCTGAAATAGAGAGAGGGGAGTGGAGCATGTAGCGGAGCCAGGGCGGTGATTAGCATTAGGAGCCCTGGGCCTCTGACATGGCTCACAGAAACACAGTAACACATGCATGAGCCAGGGCACATTGTTTTGTAAGGACAGCTGTTTGTTAAATATAGAGCCATTATTTGGGTTGAAGTTATTGGCAGTGCTGATTGATTGGGTAAATTGTATTGTTTGAGTTCTTCTTTTTAGTGTCAAATATATGAATTGGAGCAAAACTAACAACATATATTTGAACACTGGTTGTCAAACTGTGGTACTGGTACAACTGGTGGTATGTGTGATCTCTGTGGTGGTACTTGGACCTGGTTTTGTGCTGTGGTTTAGACCCAGTTTAGTCCTGGTATAGACCTGAATTGGATTAGTAATATTTTATGTTTATCTCTTGTTTGGACATGATTTAGACCTGATTTAGTCCTGGTTTAGATGTGGGACACCTAATATTTACTCAGGTGGTACTTGGTGTGAGAAGTTTAGGAACCAGTGTACTAGAAGTATTTATATATAGCATATTTTATATTTTGGTTGACATTTGGTTTTTGTTGAAGTGTTCATTCCACAGTGAATTTACAACATATAAAAAGTGGGGTATTTAAGAAGAACCAGGAGATAGTAATTTTTAGTGTATTTAATAAACCTATGAATCCAGTAATACCACATGTTAAAAAAAAATTATAAAAATCTAAATTGTATGTGAGAAAAGTAATATTTTCTATAAAACTGTATTTCGTCCAGTTAATTTAAAAAAATCTAATGATCAAGGCTCGACTGATATCTGAACACAGCACTAGTTTAAGTTTCTTTTTTTATTGATGTCTTCACAGGATGACCATGTGGTGCTGCAGTGCACAGCTTCGATTCTCAAAGAGCAGATCAAGCTGTGTCTGTCGTGTGAAGGCTTTGGAAACCGTCTGTGCTTTCTTGAGACCACCTCCAATGCTCAGGTACATATAGTGAGATAGCTATTACCATACACACTTAGTATTCATCAAAATGTGTAACATATAATACCTGGTACGCTGTGTTGTGGTTCAGAATGTGCCTCCAGACCTGGCCATTTGCACCTTTATCTTGGAGCAGTCTCTGTCAGTCCGAGCTTTACAAGAGATGCTGTCCAACACGTCTGTGGACGAGGTAAAGTCTAAAAGTCAAATAGATATACATTTTGACTGATTTTATATGGTACCTGAATCTCACATGTTGTTTTTTTTTCTGTTCTCATAAATACAGGCTGTCGATTTGGACAAATGGGTATGTTTTGTTTTTAGTTACCAAAGTTATTCAATGCACATTTTAAATCAAGAAAAAAAAATTGCCACAGTTACTATTATACTGACTGTTGTACTATTATACTGACTGTTTTACTATGACTGTTGTACTATTATACTGACTGTTTTACTATGACTGTTGTACTATTATACTGACTGTATTACTGACTGTTTTACTATTATACTGACTGTTTTACAATGACTGTTGTACTATTATACTGACTGTTTTTCTATTATACTGACTGTTGTACTATTATACTGACTGTTTTACTGACTGTTGTACTATTATACTGACTGATTTACTATTATACTGACTGTTTTTCTATTATACTGACTGTTGTACTATTATACTGACTGTTTTACTGACTGTTTTACTATTATACTG
>JAVQKC010148351.1:0-14499 GCA_036025475.1 Philypnodon macrostomus | reverse complement strand
TCAATTTCACATTTCTTCAAAATAAAACAGGCTCATTGATCAAATCTTTAACTATGACTCCTGTTAGTTCAAGTGCGTCAGCAGCAGCTTTGAGTGTAAAGGGACTTTTTGTGGGAGTTTGGTAAAACAACGAAGGTTTCAGTTTATTTGTCATATGCACATTCAACACAGGGTCAAATGCAATGAAATGCTTTGGATCGGAAGAACCGTTAGACTCGCTAAGACTCGCTAAGACTTGCTAAGAAGCCCATAGATGTATTATAAAAAATTGACCGTTAGACACATTTTGCAACAAAATAATTGAATTATCTCTGCATCCTTATTAATAACCAACATACACAGTTTTGATCTAATATTGTCCAAAAAAGAAAAATCGTTATTTATTGCATTATACTTGGTTGACCATCTTGATCCATCTAACAACATGCCCCCATCAAACTGACCCTCAGAGCTGGCAGCACTGTGCACAAAGGTCACTCTCAGTATGTATTCTGAATGTTCACATGTTACCAATGGTGTGTTTTCTCCAATCACACTGCATTTGCTCACACAGCAGACCTTACATGTTTGTATCTTAGTCTCCACAAAGCACTGGCCTCTCAATCTGTGTGCTTCTCTGGTCCCTGGAGCTGTGTGGTCAGGCTCTGAAAGGCCGTGGCCCTGTCAGTTTAAATTCGTCTTCGTTTGGAATGCGGCTTGTTCATTAAGGCCAACATGTCTCAACAGGAGGGCGGGTCTCTACAACACACTTACATACAGTGTTATAAATCTGCATTAGACAATACGAGGCATCTCATGTGGAGGCACAATGAGCCACATAACAAGAACAAAACCAGGCCATCAATACTGTGGCATGTAAAATATATTCACCACCCAAAGTTTAGACATTGTTAAGTCCTGGTTAAGACCTAGTTTTGTCAGGGTTCAATTGCTTAGTTAAGCTCTGATTTAGTGCTGGTTTTCATATGATTTAGACTTTGTGTAGACCTGGTTTAGTCCAATTTTGGTCATAGTTTAGCCCTGGTTGAGATCTGGTGTAGCCTTGGTTTAGTCCTGGTTTAGTCCTGGTTTAGTCCTGGTTTAGTCCTGGTTTAATCCTATAGTTTAGACTTGGTGTAGCCTTGGTTTAGTCCTGGTTATGACCTAGGTTAGATCTGGTTTACACTATAATCCGGTTCTGTCATAGTTTAGACCTAGTTGATCCCTGGTTTAGTCCTGCTGGTCTGAGTTTAGTCTTAAACTGGTATAATGTTTTACATATGACATACCTTTGTTTAGCCTTTACAAGACTGATATAAACCATAAGCACGCTATTTAAACAATAAAACAAACAACAAACACACAGTGTAATAATAATAATTACATTTATATTGCACTTTACAATGCCCAAGGCTTTCTCAAAGCAATCACACACTGGTGTAATAGAAAGCAAAAAGCCTAGTGTAAAAACATTTACATAGCCTGATTTGTTTTTTTTTTGTTTTTGTTTTTCAGGAGAAAGGTCAGTGGTTGGGACAGCTTGCCAGGTGGTTGAGAGGCAGCAGACCAATGCACAGTGGTGAATGTAATTACGGCACTACTCAGGCAATCTGATCTGAACCTGTCTGTCTATCTCTCAACAGCAGAAAAGTGCCCAGGCATATTGAATGTGCCATAACAAACATGGCCACCTGTCAGAAAGGCAAAAGAAGAATAAAAAGAGCTAATGTGTACTTTGTGGATCACTGTGTATACACCAATAAAGTAGTGTTTTACTAGATAAGGGTACAAATTAGTTCTAAAGTTAGTTAGAAAGGTCAGCAAAGGGCCAATGCGTGATATTGGAAGCAGTTTTTAGATCCAAAGAATTTTATTTAAAAAATCTTGCATTGCAAGAGTAGGTCAAAGACACTAACTGCAGCCACTAGTGGTCAGTAAAGAAACAATTAATTAGTTACAATGCACCCATATGTATAAAAAGTATAGTCTTGACACTACAAGTATAACTTAATCATTGTAAGATATTATTTCATTTCTATTGTGTTTTTTATTAATGTCTAATGTCCTAGACTATGGTATTTACTATTCAGTGGCTACAGTGGGTGCATTTTAATGAGGGGCATGAACAAATGCTTCAGCAATTTAACTTAAATAGAATGTGTAAATAATTTATTACCAAATTTACTACTAACATGTCCATGGCCATTTCCGTCAATGCATAAAGCATTACACTGAGCTTAAAGCAGGCACAACATAACTGAAGGACAGCGGCTTATTTAAAACAATGCATTGGCTGTAATCTTATAATAGTCAGTCATCCACAGGTCACATTACGCTATAAAGTGTACCTATAAAGTAGCCATACAGTGTTGTATAATTCCTACAGGATTCTGCAATATACAGTAAAGGCCTGCATGTAGAGACACCTTTGTTTGTGTGTAAAAAACAAAAAGCCATTTCCCAACACAGCACTGAGATCAGAGGTCAAGAGGTTAGTATTTTTAATGTTTTTCTTATTATATACTTAGCTATTATTTGCAATACACACATGGCTAAACCAGGTCTAAATCCAAAACAGACAAGCAACTAACCCAAAACAATTTTTATATAGACTTATATATAA
This sequence comes from Philypnodon macrostomus, assembly GCA_036025475.1. Taxonomy (NCBI): domain Eukaryota; kingdom Metazoa; phylum Chordata; class Actinopteri; order Gobiiformes; family Eleotridae; genus Philypnodon; species Philypnodon macrostomus. The sequence goes on along the minus strand of JAVQKC010148351.1, from coordinate 11,897 downwards.
ACAAAGTTTATAAAGAAAACGGAAATGTTGAGGTAGAATAATTTTGTCACATCCTTAATTGCTATGAAAAACTCTTTTTGGACCTCAGTATTTTTGAGATTATGTGTACAATTCTTGCCCTATACAGCTGTTTGAGCAAGTCCAGGGGCATGTCCCAAGACACTCTGCTCCTCTGTGGCCTCCTGAGTCCACATCATAAGTCAGCGAGCCAGTGTTTAGACATAAAGACATAAAGGACCCACTGAAAGAAGCAGATGTGCTCTGGAGGGGAATGACACATATACTTCATACATTTAAGTTTTTTAATAAATTGTACTTTTAGGAATAGTTTTATTACACTATACTTTTTACATCTATTTGAGTAATATTTTGAAGTTGTACTCTTTTTAAGTACAGTTTTGTCTATGATTTTGACTATTCTTTTCTTAGTATGTTGGTACTGCATTGCTTGTCTTAGTATTTTTATTATTTATTTGAGAAATATTTGTCTGATTACTTCAGACATTATCAGTACATAGGACATTTTACTTTACATTTTTATGAACAATACCCTTAGTTGAGTTAAATTCTTGTGTATTCTTCCCACATCTGACTGTATGCTAAAATAGGCGGCCCACTACCCTTTCACATTTGTTCTATTCTTTTACCATTCATGTTCTAATGTACCTTTCCTTTTACAATTACACCGGCCTTGTCATGTGTATAGCTCTGAGGCGTGGCTGGGCACAATCCCTGTAGTTAATATGAATGTGCAGAGCTGGGTGCGTGATGGTCTCTGTGGAAACATTAGGTTACACAGCCTGCACCTGTAAGCCCCTCCAGGGAGCGAGAGGTAAGAAAGACGCACTCCAGGGAAGTCTGCGAGCGGACTGTGACCTGCTATATTACTTTTCTAAATAGACCTGTAACAATTATAAATCCACACCGAGAATAAGGGCATGTAACAATGTTACAATGGTAGAAGCACACTAATCGGACAGTTTAATAGGTATTCCAGTTTACCTGCTTGTGAGCTCAATTAGCTAATCAGCCATGTTCAAGACAGATCTGCTGAAGGTAAAATAAAGAAAAGTGTCTTTGAACATGATGTGGTTGTTGGTGCAAGACAGATAAACTGAAGATCTAGTGGGATTTTTATACAACCATTTTTAGGCAAAAATACCTTGTTGATTCCAGAGGTCAGTGGTTTCAGATAAAGACAGCATTAGACAAAACATTAGACAAAACATGAAGCAACATCTGCAAATAAGACACTTTTATTCTTATCTCAGAGACTGGCGGCAATCCTATTTTGGAACAAAATGTTTCTAATCCACGAGATTTGTGAGATGAAGGTGTGAAAGTTAAGGTGTGAGAGACAGTGAGCGTGTTCATCAGGAGGCATCTGAGAATTAACACCAGCCTCAGCACCCGCCCAGACTGATAGTGTTACACATTAGCAGCTCAGAGTAATCACACACATAGGGCTGATATCGCAAATTATATCAGCCCTATCAAAGGATACATGTACTTCTGTAGGCCTTGATAAACTTAATGTATTGCATTAATGTTGTAGTCTGACAGAGATTTTCCCATTTTTCACCCCATCACAAAAATTTAATAAACAAACAAACAAACAAAATATCTAGCTTTGTTTTAGTTTTCATTTGAGTCCATAGCTTTGGTTTAGCCCTGGTTTAATCCTAGTCGAGGTCTGTCTTAGATCTGATTTAGCTTGGCTTTGGTCTTTGATAAGTTCTGATTCCCTCCCAGTTTTGACTATAGTAGATAGTAAACTATCTGCTGAAATGTCAATTTAGTTAGGCTATCTATGCCAAAAAGAGTAATATTCAACATCGTTATTGCATATTGCATGTTTTAATAATAATTTGCAGTCCTAACATCCACACATTTATTCAAAATCATGAAGGACGGTGCTATTCAAAATGTGAAAAATCACAAAAAGGCACATTATGTTCCTGTTAAACTGTGGGATTTATCACACGGACCATGCTGTACCTCAAATTAAAATGTATCTGCAGGCTGCATGCACCAGGTCAGTTAGATGTGTGTTCAGAAAGCTAGGAGATAGTAAACTGTTATCCCAGGGTCAAGGAGATGCACAATCATATGGGTGCAAATAATTCATTATTATTAACTATTCAACGGAAACATGCATGCGACACACTTCAAAGCAGAGCACCAATTATTTAATATTACTTCATTCTATACCGGACAGTGAGTAAATAGTTGTTGACAGTATAAAGGCGACTGGGAACAAAGAGACATAAAAGAAAAAACGCTTCAGCTCATTACCATAATTTCTCCCCGTGCCCCGTGCGAATCTTGGGTTAAGTTTTCCTTCATTTGCATGTGTCACAATATAATAATAAACCTGTTTTGTTTTTGCAATTCTCGGTGGTGCCAGTGGAGTTTGTTTGTGCCTACAGGTTAGGCTCACTTCTATTAGCACAGGCTGTTGGATGGGAAACCTGCCCACTGGCTTCAACTCACAGATATTATTTTGGAGAATTCATATGGGATGTTCTTTTATCAGAATCACAGCAAGGGGCAAATTGGATAGGAGATATCAATTTGCTGTTCACATCACCTAAAGACCTAAATAAGACTTTTGATGGATTTCAATTTTGTAAGTTTGTCCGCTAGCTATAGCTTTATATTGTTATCTAAGGAAGTGGTCCTTTGCAGACATTGGATGACATGGATGGATGGATGGTTGTAACAAGTAATCAGAGCTAATGTTGCATTATTATTATCTTGAATCAGTCTGCTAATTTTCCTCTGGCATCAACAAATCATTTTGTTAACACAACAGCCACTCACTTTTTGCTTTTTCAGACCCCTTTCTGTAAAATCTAAAGAGGTTTGTGTGAAAATCCCACTAGATGAGCAGTTTTTGATAACCCATCTGATATCAACATACATGTAACGTCCAGGTAATTTTCATCCACTTTATTTCCAATTCTGATGCATGGTTTGAAGTTTACCACATCTACAAGCCTAAATGCATTGGGTTTCTGTCATGTGATTCACCTCATTAGAAATTTGTGTTCTAAAAAGAATTTAACAGGTGTACCTAATAAAGTGGCCAGTAAGTGTCCTAATCTTCAACCTGACTTACTTAAGCAAGTCACTTAGGTAAACATAGAGCCTTTAACCAATGTATGAGGGGAATCTATGTGTTAAAAGTGCATATGTTTCACACATTATTGAGCTCACTGTCAACTAGAACAGACGCCATATGGTTCTAGTTAGTGCTGCCTCGGGAATGAGTGAGCATGTATCTACAGGGTGTGTGTGTGTGTCTTTGTGTGGCCCTCATCAAAGCCTTCAAATCACATTCCACTGTTTTAAGATTAAATGCCTTTAGTCGAGATCAGACACCAGCAATTCAGAGGCATTTTATTTAGCTGATTATTCTTAACAAAAATAAAACCACATCCACCTACCAAAACAATGCAATTCTCACTATTATCGTCCAGAAATCACAAATTGACATAATAAAAAAACTCAACAAGCAGTATAACATTTCTCGAGGCATAATGAGATTTTGATGCAATGACCAGCAGTAGTCTCATATACATTTTCATGTGTTTACTAGTCACTGTGCTTTGTCTAATATCCATTGATAGAGTAAAAAATATAACATACCATTAGATTCAGTTTCCAAAAAAAAGCCTTTAGGCCTTTTTCACTGTCCATGCAATGTTAATAGTAATATAAAAAAAATGCAGTTGGACGTCAAAGCTGCCAGGTGCTTGTACAGGACATGCGGCAGTGCTTGAGTTAATTAGGAAGAAGCCATGGCAGACTGTGAATGTCATCGTAAGGGAAAATGGTAGAGGGGAGGAAGACTCTCATGCAAATCCAAAATGGTATAAAGTCCTTTTATTATAGTCTCACTGGAGTCCCATCCTTTTTACACATCTGAGTTTATGCTCAAATTGGCCAGACGCGGGTCAGAGTTGATCTCATATCTGTAATGATATCCCTCCATGTGGTCCCTACAAGCGTCCCGAATGTTATACATCCACCGCTTGATACCCTTTCTGTTTAGGTAAAGCACCAGCAGGAATATGACACCGATCAAAGCCAGGACTAGTCCCAGAAAAACATATGAGGTCTCCAGAACGCCCTCCATGTCGCCCAAACACTTCAACTGGGAGTGTTGGACCTGCAGCAGTGACAGGAGTCTCAGCTCCTCTGGGTCCCTGCAGGTCAGGTTGTGGACATCAGTTACTTGAGTGGAGTTTTTCAGCCAGGAAAGCAGGTCTTCGATGAAACAGTCGCACCGCCATGGATTCCCCGCTAACTGGATGTGAAGACCAGGTTTATGGCTGAACTCGGACAGGGTTGTGGTCGGAAGGTCTCTCAGGCTGTTGTCCCTCAGGTCCAGGTCCTGCAGAGGAGGCACCTTCAGCGTCCCGTTCTGTATAGAGACTATAGAGCTGTTCTGCAGACTGAGGTTCACCAAGCTGGGGAGGCTGGTGAAGATGCTGTCAGGAAGAAACACAAGGTCATTGTTGGATAAGTCCAAGACAGTGAGCTGCAGGAGATTTTCAGCCTGAAGGAAGCTTAGATCCATTGTGGAATGATTTTGAAAACACCTACTAAGATTCAGCTCTTTAAGTTTATTATCATCAGGAAAAGCCCTGTCACTAAAATGTTTGAGGCTATTGTTGCTCAGATCCAAGCGCACAAGATTGGGCAACTTGTCAAATACCATGGCTTCCACAAACTCTAGCTCATTTCCATCAAGATGCAGATCTGTCAACTGATCCAAGAGGCTGGGAAAGGAGTCCACACTGATACGGGAAATGTAGTTTCCTGTCACAAACAGGACTGTAGTATTGGACGGTAAAGAATCCGGAATAGCATCCAAGTCCCGGTTTTGGCATTTTACAGTTTGTGAGACGCACACGCATTTCTCCGGGCAACCTTGACAGCACACGAGGACTGCGAGTAGTAGAAAAAGTAGCTGCACCATATCGCACGTCTGCGTGATTTCTCCGCGTTTACAACACCTACCTAACCTGCTAAAAAGGCGCATTTTTTACAAATCTGTGTGCGCCGAGTGTGCGTAAAGATTGCGTAAGTAAACAGCCAGATAATGTTCGCTTTAGTCAAGAACCAAAAAAAGTTTTCAACTGTCCCCTTCCACCTTTATCCTTTCCAAAGATCTCCGTGAATCAATGCGCACTCCATAAAACTACCTCCCGAACATCCTTATCGTAGCTCTACATGACCAAGAGCTCAGGAGGCGAAGACTGAACTTCTGTTTCCACACCTTTCAAAGACAAGAACAAAATACAGTATAGATTATCTTTCAGCTAATGGACACGCCTGATTACGAAATAAAACCAGTAAGTGTGTGAATTACTTACTACGGGGACCCAGCCATGGACAATACACTTTGATGCCACAAACGAAGTACGCACTAATCTACCGTGCTCCAAAGAGACGGTAGACGAGACGGAAAGACTAAACACAGCAGCAGCTCAGTGCAGACCATTGGAAGGAGGGAGCATACCATTTTTCAACTCAAAAAGGGGTGGAGGGCTGAAGCTCCCGATCTGCATTTTGGCTCTCTGTCCATGCGTAACAGGCATTTGATATATGAATTAAAGATACACCACAAGACCTAATATAGCCATAGCCTAGGAATTATAGCTATTTAAAAATAAATAAATAAATGAATAAATCAGGGCTGTAAAGAATTCATATTTCATCAGTGATTTCAGTGGCTTCATGTGCCTTTTGGGTAAAGACGAACCATGTTTATCACTATTTCTGTCAAAGTGATTGCTTATCAGCAGCCTACTTGTTGACATTGTGTGTCTGAATGAGCGACCCAAAGTTATTGGTGCATATATCTTACATCACTGCACAAAAATATTACAAAATAGTATATTTATTTTGGAATAGATCTCTGCACCACCAAAACTACTAGTATTTTCAAGTCTAAATTGTGAATCAAGAAAACAACCAATAGACCTTTATTTAGACCTTTACTCAACATGTTAGATCAGCACTTATTGTTGTGGCCTTCTATGGAAAGCATTGTGCCCTAGATTATGCAGGATTATACTACTGAAAAGATCAATTGTGTATGTGTTCATTTATGAATGACAGATGAGAGCGTACTCATCAATATGTCATATTTGGAAACCCTGAGTTGAATCCTTGTGTAACTTTAACCTCCTGTGACCCTGCTCTATTCTTAGTCAAAGTCAATGTGACAATCAACCGAGTAGGCAACTAGATTAAACAGATATGTAGTATACTGTCAACTATTAAATAGGCGGGCATAGCCTATTTTACTTTTAATAACCGCCATCACAGGAAATCAGCCATGCCAGTCAAATCAAAAATTGATTTAGTTTTGGATACAGGTTTATATAGGCTGCTTCATATATCAGATCTATAGGCCTAAATGTGGTGCCTTGTACAAGCTATACACATATTGACTGTGCTTTTTTTCAATAAATATATCATTATTAAGACTTTAGACCTGGTTTAGTTCTGACAGCCCTGCTTTAGACTTGGTTTAGTCCTTGTATATAAAAAAAATATATAATAATTGAGGTTGGAATTGGTGTGAAGTGTTTGAGAAACACTATCTTACGTTATGCATCAGCATCTATGTATATGCAAAGTATTAACAAGAGCACAATTGCATATTTAGCTGGTGCCACTTTCTGGTTACATCACTTCTACAGCAGTAACGCCCGAAAAAAACATCCAATCAGATGCTGGTATCGTTCCCCTTCGACCAATCAGAAGTCTCCGTGTTAGTTTGTCATTTACCCAACTCGAAGGCTGACCAGCTTCAGATCTGTCAAAATTAGCACCGGTAAAAAATTGCTTTATTCGCGGAGTTGTAGCAATGACGCCGTTTTTGTACCCCGCTATTGCTGCTTTCTCCATGGACTCGTTTCTCTTTAACTAACGAAAGGTAAGACGGTTAAAAGACATTATAAACGACACTACTAGCTAATGCTAACTAGCCGGCGCTGATGTGTCAGTCAAGCTAAAGCTGCAACTGGGACATTTTACATTGTAGAGGATAATAACCTATAACGACTTACTCTTATGGCCCACTGTAGGACTAACAAAGTAGCCCACATAGTCTTTGTGTAGTGTTTTTCACTTTAGCTTACTAGGTTAATGTGCATTTGCTTTGGTAATTTTTGCATAGTTACATAAAACGCACTACTACGTAGTTAAGACAGCTGTAATGTTATTGTTTAGTTTGTTACAGTTGGCACGTGTTGGCGTTACATGCATTTTGTTATATTATTTACATTGATGTGGTTAGGACAACGCTCTACTTTATTAGGTATTTATTTAAGTATTTTGCAGTGGTCTTAATTGGCAGTTTTCTCTCAGCTGATCAGCATGTACAACAATTGTTTATTTACTTCCAGAGACTTACTTTACTGACGTGGTATTTGCACACCACACAAACTGCTTTAAAGTTACGTGTGTGTTTTAAACAAAAAGTGCATGTTTTTAATCCAACCCATCATGTATTGTTTTGCCTTTCAGGTTCCTTTTACAATTATGGAGTTCTAAAAACAGAGGTGCCGACTTTGGGGGGAAGGGGCCCCTTTCCCCTCAGGTTTGATGGTTGGACTGCTTGATGAGAAGGTCAGAGGGTAGATTACTTTTTTGCCTTTTGTAATTTATAATGCATTAAAAAGAAAAAAAATATTTTTGCTAAAACAGAAAATTCTTTTTGTACATAGAATTTTGTACATACATTTTCTATAATTGATTTATTGATGCCAATATCTACAAGAAACACCTTGAGTTATACTCAGCTCTTGGTCAAAATGGTGGACTGAAACTAAACCCCAAAAGGATCTGGGGATGCTAGGGTGCGGTGGAAGCTCAACACAAGCACAATTCTAGCTCTTCACAGCCATTTTGACCTTTTAGTTGGTGTTTAATTTTTTAAATTTTAGTTTTGGTGAGCAGCTCTTTTCTGTTTTTTTTTGTTTATTTTTTGTTATTGAGTGTATTTGCACTTTTGGGTGGTGGATTATTAGAAGTACTGTGAGGATTAACTGAAGATAAAGAGTGGGCCAAGATGAGTCTGGCATCTCCGGACTGTACGGTCAAATGCCGTTCACACCAGCATGCAGATGACGTGGTGGCGGCTCTGACCAGTGGTACTGAGGGGCAGCTCTGTGCATTCTTGACCGCACACTGTCACAATGCAGCCACTTTGCGTGATGCTTTTGGTCGCACTGCTCTGCACATGGCTGCTTCACTGGGGAAGAAGGCTCTGTTGGACTGGCTGCTGGACTGTAAGAGTGCTGAACTGATGGTCAAGGATAAAGAGTCTGGCTGGACTGCACTGCATCGCAGTGCCTTCTATGGACAAATCCACTGTCTCATCTCATTAATCAAGGTATAATGCATAATGAACAACATTTTTACACTTGTTTGGTATACATTGAACTTGAATCATTTTTTTTTCTTTAGCATGGTGGCTTACTCTCCACCCAGGACAAGGAGGGCCTCTCTGTATTGGATTTGACAATGAAGGACCGACCAGCGCATGTTGTTTTCAAAAACAGTGGTAAGATCAAGTCATTGTTGTGATAATTTATATATATTTATCTATATGTGATGTAATGCAAGTGCTGTGTCCCTCCTTACAGACCCAACTGAGGTATACACATGGGGCAACAACACAAACTTCAGTCTTGGACATGGTAATCAGGAAAGCCGGCAGCACCCTGAGCTTGTGGATGTGTTTGCCAGGACAGGGGTTTACATTAAGCAAGTATGTTCTGTTATTACTTTCTTATTAACTCTCCTGGGAGCATTTTATTGTTCTCACTCTCTCTAGGAAACGTCAGAGGGATTCCCTCTGTGAAAACCACACATGCATGCACCTACTTCACATTAGTACAATGGCTAAGGTTCAACTCTATGCCAACACGTGTTCCCAATGCACTTGGGTACTGCAGATAAGGCACAGCAGCAAAACACTCCCTCCCGAGAGGTTTAAAATAGTTATAAAACAAGTCCTTGGGGCACTGTAGCATTTGTATTTTTGCACATATTTTTCTTTTGCATTTCATTAGTACAACATGCATCAATGTTGGACTGTTTGCTTTGAACACATTTGTATGTTGTCATGTGTACTATCACTTCAAATACTGAGTTTATGTGTATCCTCTGATAAATGGTTTCCCTCTTTGTTATACTACTTGATTTCTGTTGACTCGGGAGTTATGTTTATAAATGCAAAGTCAATTCATAAAACATGTCTGGGGTCAGAGAGATCCAGTTTCATGACCACTCAGTGACCCAGCTGTACTTCATGTGGTCTTTGTGGTTGTAGCTTAGTCCAACAGGTGCCATAGGTTAAATATTAATTGCACAATGACATGTTTTTAATTAAATTAATCCTGCTGTGTATGCTTGTGTGTGTGGATGTCTACATCAATGTGATACTTGGGGAACATCTCTGCTCTTATTAAAGTCTGGAGGAGGCAATGCATTAATAATGATGTTTGCTTTTCCACTTTGCTGTGGCCTTTATTGGCTTAGTGTTTTACTATTACTACAAGAGGCTTGGGGATATGGTGAGGCTTCACATACGGAATACACCCTTCACTTGAATCAAATAAAATATTTTTTAAAGCAATACTCAAATTTAACACAATAACTTTCTTTATAGGTGGTCCTGTGCAAGTTCCACACTGTGTTTCTGTCCCAGAAAGGCCAAGTGTTCACCTGTGGGCACGGGCAGGGAGGTCGGCTTGGCCACGGAGATGAACAGACATATATGGTAAGATTTTCAGTTTGAGCTTCACAAAGTAATAATATTCACCTCAAGATGTTTCTAGTACAGCATAATTTCTCCAGACTGTATCTACTTAGCTACTGTCTGGAGACTATTGATTACTAAGTAGTACATTTCTACTGTACATTTCCATTCTCTAGGTCTCTTAAAATTTGTTAATACTGCAGGCAAATGTGACCCAAATACAATTTTTTTGCCCAGATGTAACCTGTATATGATTTGTTAAACAGTCTGAACAGCACAGATCCAATTTTTTTCAAATTCGTTCCAGGTTACTTCAACATGTGGTCCTATATGTATCTGATCTTTTGTAATGTGACTTCAGTCTGAATAGCCAGGTTCCATCCGACTTTTACATCATTTCACCTGAGTGTCTCTGAAAAAAACTGATTGACTTGGCGCGTGTGATGAGTTTGAGATGAGCTTTTAAGCACTGCATCAGCCAATACAGTTTATAGCATAAATCTACAACCTGTCTAGCCTCTTATTAGTTCTCTAGAGTTCAAAGCGCACCTCGCTGGGGACGTCCACCCCGCGTCCTCCGGAGTCACGCACGCTCCACCTCCCCAATGGAGCAACCGAAACATACCGGTGGTTAGAACAAAACGTGGGGGGCCCGGGCCTTTACTAGCACACACACACGCACACACGTGCACGGACCGAGGAGAGGAAGAGACACACTTTCCCGGGCGCAGCGGGGCTGGAGCATGTCAAATAGAGACTGTGTTGGCGCTGAATATTTGTCCCTGTTCGCTCCATTTTACAGCTGTTCAGAGGCTTGTTAGCAGTGTGAGCAATAAAAGCTAGCGCACTAACTACAGTTTCACAAGCCCTATACCCAAAAAGCCTATTCATTTGTACTTTTTTTTACTTAGAGAATTGAAAGGGCATTATTTATAATTTTATTATATTTTGTTATATAGGCTTATTGTAATCAAATTGAGCATTAAGACATAGCGTCTGAACTTAGCCAATTGTCTCTGAATGTGTTTGTTTCTCTTTTTGGGTGCTAAACATTTTTAAATAAATACTACTTGTTTTGGTGAATCTAAACTAGGCCTAGGTTTTTGAAGTTAAATATTTTTGAATTGATTTTAATGAAAACCAATGCATAACATTGTAGTATTGGTGACAGAAGAACAGCCATCTCTCTAAAGTACTGCAGCTCATTTAATTGCTCCTCGTCCCATGTGTCACAGGTTCCTCGGATGGTGGAGGGTCTCATGTCTCACCACTGCTCTCAGGTGGCAGCGGCCAAAGACCACACAGTGGTGCTGACGGAGGAAGGCTACGTTTACACTTTTGGCCTAAACAGCTTTCATCAGCTGGGCCTGTCTCCACCTCCTGCCTCTGCACATGTCCCTAAACAGGTAGGAAACAATACCATGAGAAAGTGATACAATAAAAATATTCTTATCCACATCTATTTGACTGTTTTAGGTGTTTTCTAAAACACTCAAAGGGAGAACTGTTATTGGGGTTGCTGCTGGAAGGTTCCACACAGTGCTGTGGACGAGGGAAGCAGTCTATACAATGGGCCTTAATGGAGGGCAACTTGGTGAGTTATTGGATGAAATGGGTAAATTTTTGTAAAAAAAAAAAAAAACTAAGTAAAATTTGCCTAATACACTTTCTTCACTATCAGGTTATCTGCTGGATCCAAATGGAGAGAAGTGTGTCACTGCTCCTCGACAGGTCTCTGCCCTTCATCACAGGGATGTTAGCATTGCTATGGCAGCAGCTAGTGATGGTGCAACAGTGATTGTGACAGAAAAAGGAGATGTTTACTTGATGGCAGAATACCAATGCAAAAAACTAGCCTCCAGGTAGGAATCTTTGGATATTACCCTTACTACGATATTATGGAATCATGTCCGTCGTCGTCCGCATCCGGAGATTCTATGGATGAACATGATAACTCAAAAACTAATTGCTGGATCAGTTAATTAATTCATTAATTAACCTAAAGATGTGAACACAATAATGTGTTCAAAATAAATAAAGTTTTTCAACTTTTCTTTTTTTGGGATGTCAGGTATAATTTGACAGCCTCTAACTTGCCCGATTATGCTCA
>JAVQKC010148319.1:0-14941 GCA_036025475.1 Philypnodon macrostomus | reverse complement strand
CAGCTGTGGCTACATAGTAGCTTACCACCATCAGGTGTGACTGGAGTGAAAGAATAATACAAAAAGATATGTAAAGCGCTTTGGGTGTCTTGAAAAGCGCTATATAAATGGAATGTATTTTATTTATTTTTTTATTTTTATTTTTTTTTAAACCAGGACTAAACCAGGAATATTAACACTGTACACATATACAGATATAAAAGTGTTTTGTTATAATACATCTAAGCAGCATAAACAACAATACTCATGGGAAAACAATGCAATTAACCCCGTTTGTAGCAGCTCCACTGAAGCAGTTGCCATATCCAGTAAACATTCAATATCCATCACCTTTGGAGGCAGCCGACCGTGATGGTTTCTGTTCTGGGCTATGCGTGACAAATTCAATCGATGGCTGTAATTTCATTTCATTCAAGCACCAAGCATCTGTTTACTCTGTCATTGGGAGCGGCTGGAATCATTATCACATCTTTAGCAAGGATGCAGCTAGGGCCAGAAAGCTGAATTTCTATTGAACGGGCACAGGTCCTGAGGTAGCAGCTATATAACAGGGACTTTTGAAGGCCACTGTCAAACTGGCTTAGGTGAGCTGTGACCAAAAGTATGACATGCCAGGAGAGAGACCCAGACAGCTCACTTCATGCATACCTTTGATTTGGAGAGCTAGACTTCAGAGCAGAGCTGGGATGAGTAGTCAAACTGTGCACTCAAGTAGCAAGTAGCAGTATCATTACTTGGAAATATAAATACTGAAGTAAAAATCTAATTCTATTATATTGAGTAATTATGCTTTTGCTTCCTGTAAAGCCAACCTGAATACACAAAGCTAATTCAATGTATAAAAAGTATAGACTTTTGAATTGTGGCAGAGGTGGTTAGTGCTAATGGATTTTGAGCTTGATCCGCGGGCCAAACGAGCATGATCTTTATCAGTGGAGTCTGCAGGTCCTCTCCAGTTACTCTGGGTTATCTCCCAGCTTCTTCCCACTGTCCAAAGTAATGCAATGTACATACTGTCGTTGTGTCCCTGGGCAAGACACTCAAACCCACATTGCCTGTGTATGAATGTGGTTGTGTGATTGGTGAAAATAAATAATGGACTCCAGAAAGCTGTGTGGCATTGAAAAGCAGAAAATAAATCTAACCCATTATTATAATGTTAGTAGAATCTGTGTCAAAATTGCCCCTAGGCCTAGAAAATGTATTTTGAATTGCCCATGGTGAAAGAAAGTGGGCGTAAATGACTGCATGTGTATGTCTTTGTGTCAGCCCTGCAACAAAATTGTCCAAGGTGTACCATGCCTGAGGCCCATAGATGCTGGAAAGGCTCCAGTCACCAGCAACCCCCAAATGATTAAACATGAGCTGAATGAATGGGCATTGTGATTCTATTATGAGCTATACAGAAAATATAAAATGACTGTATTTAACTTCCTGCCCAGTCTGAGCACACTTAGCATCATTTTGTTCATTTTCTGTCACACTGACTCCTTTAGGGAACCATGCTTGGTTGACTTCATTTTCCACATATGAATCTTATTCCGTTCATTTAAATTTAGCCAGAATGAAATATAAAAATGTGACTTTTTTCTTGAACCTGTGAGTGGAATATTGTCCCATATGAATCCAATATTTAGTCATTTAATTTACCAGCAAATACAATGGGACCCTGGTTTCTACCTTCAACAAAAAAACCCTGGTCTACCCTGGTTTATAAATGGAGGCACTGAGCCGGCAGAGTCGTCGTCATGGGAGGGATAAGGAAGTCTATGCCTTCCCTGGTCCTACTCTGCTTTTATATCAACAATGGCTGTAAATTTGTACCACTCTGTGCTGCAAGCTAATTGTTGTTGAATTATGTAGTCGTAGGCAGCCAGATGTTCATAACACAATTATCTCTGTATGCTTCCAGGGAAAAATCCTGTCTACCAAAGAGGTTGGCTTTTTTCCAAGTGATGCCGTGAAGCCCTGCCCATGTGTAAGCATCATCCTTTTTATTTGCTTTTTATTGCTGTATATGATTGTGGTTCTCAAGTTGTAGTGCAGGTTGCATTTGTGGTACATGGACTCTATCTACTCAGGAGTGAAATAACCAATAGCTTCATCTGATATGCTGCCTGTTAGGTTCACTCTATTTAAGGCTTACAATTGAAGGGTTAGGATGTTGTAGGGACGCGGCGGTGGTGCAGTGGGTAGATGCAACCGGAGGGTCGGTGGTTCGAGTCCCCGCCCGTGCACACGCTGTCAGGCCCTCCTGTGGACCCACCACCCACGGGAGGTACCATAAAGGGCTGGTGCAATGTGGATCGAGCGGTGGTCGAAGGCGGGAGTTCCCTGCTTAGACTGCTGCCTCCACGACCCGGTTTTGGACAAGCGGAAGAAAATAGATGGATGGATGGATGTTGTAGGTTGTTTAGACCCCATTTATCATGAAAGTGGGCAATGGTGCTGGCTTTTATGAACAGGACACTTACTTTATGTTTACTTATACCTGGTTTAATCCTGAGTTTTATTTTTTCATGTTTTGGTTGTACTCTAGTTGAGGCTTGAATTTGAAGGATTAGGATATTCTCTGGTTCATTTCGTGTTTACACCTCATATATCATAGCCCTAACGTTAGATTTACTCCTGTGGCCAGACAATGGTACATGCTTTTGTGAACAGGAATTGTTTAGGGTCTACACTAGTTGAAGCTTGAATATAAAGGCTTAGAATTATTGTTTAATAAAGTAGTGCGTGTAGTTTAGATTTTGTGCAGGGTGCAGGCATCCTGGTTTACTCAGTCCTGATTTAGTCTTGATTATTTTCTGTGCTCTTCTCTTGTTGATGCATACATTTTAAGGTTTTTGTCCTTGTATTTACATTAGGTCTGCAGGCAGTCTAGTCCCTGTTTACTGATCTGGCGTACTCCTGCTTGTATTTGATGTGTTAATGCATTCTTCTGAGTTCATTTGTCATTTGGTTTAGAGCTGGTTTACTTCTGTTTTATGATGGTACATTGTGTGACACTGCTCAAGGCTCGTTTGACCTGTTAAGCTCGTACATGTGACATAATTCAAAGTTAGGTAAGCATTTTTTCCTGAACACAAAAAAATCAAAACATCACAATACATCATCAGTCTTTCACGGCTGCCTCATCATGTTCCAGCTGCTGTAAAAAAGTGTGTTCTATGCACTGTTGATAAGATAAGAAAAGCATTACGTTGTTTTACAGTGCTGGTGCAGACTGTAAGTAACAGTTCCCAGGTTGAAAACATTAGTAAATGATTTCATAATAATGTTATTATGATAAACTCAAAACTAGGGCTGCCTTATAGAGCAAGGACTCACATTTATTTTATTTTATTTTATTCATTTAAAATAACAGCCAGAAGTGTCTACATGACAAAACTTGAATGAAAAGGAGCAGAGAGAAGAATATATCTTATATTTACTGCCCCTTTTTAACAAAATTATTTACTTTTTACATTCTGTTTGACAAAAATATTTGCTTTTCAGTCTTTTTAACCCAAAAAAATATTTTATTTGTATAATTTTTTTTTTAGTCACATTAATTCTCTTTAGCATTTAAATTTAACTGAATTTATCATATTTCCTGATCTACTTTTAACTTTAGACCACTACCTTAATTTGCAATTTCATACATATTTAATACACTTGATTTAACACATTTTTTGAATATAGTAAGTGACTTTGATTCTTTTGTTTCTTTGTTAAGATTGTTCCATAATTTTACACCGTTCACCGCAATACTTCGTTCACCGCAATACTCTGTTCACTGCAATACTCCGCTCACTGCAATACTCCGTTCACTGCAATACTCCGTTCACCGCAATACTCTGTTCACTGCAATACTCCGCTCACTGCAATACTCCGTTCCTTCACTTTGGTTCTAAATTTAGTTTTTTTAAAGACTTCTGTCCGTTTTAAATTGTAATTACTTACTCTTTTTTCAAACATGTTTTGAAAATTCGGCTCCTGCTCCCACAGGATTGGAATCATGTTATCTCTCATAGAATATATCAGGAAATATGTGAAGGGCTGATGTTTTATGTCAAATTATAATGTTTTAATATGTCTTTTTCACAGTTATTTATCTTTTTTGTTTGCAAAATCAGGTATTGTGGCTTTAAATTTATGAAGAGACACAATGGTGTTTTCTGACGGGTCAAAACTGGAGATAAATTAAAATTTACAAAAGTCTAAACCAGGATTAAATCATGATTTATGTAACTGAGGGTTTGTCTCTGTGTCAGCCTTGGGACTAATTGGCCATTTACCCCGCTTAATGCTCATAGTTGCTGACTAAGAGAATAAATATTTTGATAGGTCTACAGTGTCATTTTGCGTTTACTTGAATATAAATGTGTGATATATTGTGCTGTCCTACTCAAAATCATTCCCTCGTTGCTCCAGGTACCAAAGCCCATTGACTACTCCACGCAGCCCTGGTATGTTCAAAATACAATAATTTGAAATATATCAATATAAACCGTGGCAGTTGGTTTGACCTTCTGGTTGTCGTAGGTTTGCGGGCCCAATGGAACGATTTCAGGCCGAAGCCGAGCTCATCAACAGAGTTGACAGCACTTACCTGGTCCGGCACCGCAGCAAAGAGTTCACAGAGTACGCCATCAGTATAAAGTAAGTCTATATCACCAGACTCTATTCAAAAGCTCGTTCACATTAGATAATTGTATGTTCATCTTATTTAACATCAATGCGTTAAATTATAACAACATAAAGTACCATAAGAGAATAGAGCAGAGTGTTCAATCTCTGTGCTCATTGTTGCAACCATACCACACCGAACCAGGAGTTAACAGAAGATTGTCCACTAATCACAAACGTATTGGTTTGATTGCTAGCCAATGTGTTCTTGGGCAGCTTTAACCATTTGATTGATTGCTTGAACCAATGACATATTTGGTCAGTTTGCCCCACGGCGGCTGTGGTACAAAGGTTGCTCAAAGTAGTAAGATTTCCTACAATTATAATGTATTTTTTTTATAATTAAACAAACCACTTTCACCAATAGTAGTCTAAAGTTTTACTTTAGTCACTCCCCTGGCTTCTACAACAACATCAAATTACACAAACTGTGATTTGATGTTGCTGTAAAGGCCTGGGGAGTCACTGTAGTAAAAATAATAATTATGATGATCATTGAACAGGGCCAGCATTTTATAATTTAGGAAACCTTTGGCCTACAGCTTAAGCATCATGTTAAAATCAATGCATGTATTCATTTAGTTTCATAGCTTTGGTCTTTCTGTGGCTTATCACATCCTGTCTTGTCCAAACCACAATATTGACCACATCTAAGTCCCAGATCTATGTTCACTTTGAGGATGGTTTACATCAGTCTTTGAGGTGGAGACACTGGTTAACCACAGTGTTGTGTGTAAGGCTGACCAAACCAGACAGTAGAGCTGACAAACCAGACAGTAGAGCTGACCAAACCAGACAGTAGAGCTGACCAAACCAGACAGTAGAGCTGACAAACCAGACAGTAGAGCTGACCAAACCAGACAGTAGAGCTGACCAAACCAGCAATATGGTAAAAATAATCAAAATTTTATTAAGCCAGGACCAAGACTTCAATTTTAGCACAATTGAACGATTTTCCCACATCACTTAATTTCCCGATACAATCTTTTATTGCCAAATCACCCACCATTACCAGACAACAATCATCAGCCTGCTCTGTAGGTTACAGTTGAGGTACATTTGTTCAATTTATAAAAATGTCTTTAACTCAAACGAGCTAAACAGTGATCTCAGCTTTAGTGAGTTAAACACCAGATACCCCCAAAGATCCTAATTAAAGTACTCTAAGATGCACTCAACTTTCCCAGAAAATGAAACATTTATAGGTCTCCATAATTAGAACTAGCCTGTGCACGTGTAAGTGTGCCTCAAAGACCAGCCTTTATGAGCTATCAGCCTAGTTCACTCAGTTGACCTTGTGTGGCCCGGAAATGAGCTAATTTATGACAGTGTGACGCTATGGAGGTACAGAAATGGACTACTAACCAGGAGGTTGGTAGTTTAATTCCCCCTTTCCAATCAGTTCATACATCTGTGGTGTCCTTAAGCATAACGTTTCACCCAATACCTTAATCTGTGAACGTGATTGTCATGTTGTCATGGTGATTTTGAGAAGGGTTGTATGAATCATATCTAGTCATTATTACAGTTCCTCTTCCCTTCCTGGTAAATGTGGCCCAATATATATTCTCCATCAAAGATAAGAGACATAAACATGACAAAAATCCATATCAAACCTGGCAACATCACGTCACACAAAATATTTTTAGGGTTTATTTGATAGGACAGTTGTCTCACGGGAAATCAGGAAGAAGAGTAGGACAAACTCTACTCGGCAAACTGTCACGAGCCAGATTCGAACTCACGACTTTCAGGTGAATACTTCAAGCCCTGATTATGGTCCACACACTCTACCGACTGAGCTACAGTTAAGTGTCCAGCTGTGTGTCTTAATTGCTGTGAGTCAGAGGCGGTGCTATCATGAGGCCAAAGTAGGCAGTCGCGTAGAGCCCCAAGCTTCCAGGGGCCTATAATTGAAGCCTAAAATAAATATGCGTTGGTAATTATTAAACCTAAACGGTAAAACTGCATTCTCTGTAGCGGGTCTGTTTGCTGTGGACTGACAAATCAAGATAATTGTTTGATGCAATACAGAGGGCCCCCTGTCGATGTTTGTCTTGAGCCAACAAACCTCTAAAGCCACCACTGCTGTTAGTATGGCAATCAAACCTGTATCTTCTATCTCTAGTACACACATCATACACACATCTTTATTCAACTTCTGTGCACTTAAAAGACTTCACATTTATTATGATTTTGCAGGAACACTTCACAGACCTTAAAGTGTGAATTTGCATTATTATGAGTTTACCGCCCACTTCTCCCTCTATTTGAGTTCAGCCTAAGCGTAATTGCTTGTGTTCCCACAGACAGGCGAGTCGAACAGAACTGTGAGAGTTAGCAGCAGCTCAGCAGACACAGATGAATGGTCTCTATACTTCATTTGATAGTGGTGCTTTTGATGTATTTCTCTAGATCATAACCAGTTGTATCTACCAGACACATTCACATGGAGAAAAAAATGAACTTGTGATTTTGAGTGGCAATACAATACAATACAAGCTGCCCCGGGACAGACAGATAACACAGGCCATATCATACCAGAAGCATAAAAAGCATTGTAGTAATAGTGACTTATGACCAGAGTTTGTGGGATACCACTTTGACCAATAGTAGACCAACTCTGATTTGATGTTGATCAACTCTCGAGTTCTTTGGCCAGTGACAGTTTGGTGTGACAGTCTATATTTTACACCATAGAACAGGGACACTTCAATCTCTTATATTTGAAAACTTTCAGACTGCAGCTTTAACTGTCGAGGAATATATAAACGAGGAATTATGATTATAGGCTGTCCTTGTTTGTGAAAAATATGTCAATAAGAAGGTCAAAGGTCACTGCCAGATGAAATGCCACATCTCACATCTTCAGCCGATCACTAATGGGCATTTCATTGCCCTGCCCTGGTGTTTCTCTCTCAACCCAGTGTGGGTGGCCATACATACAAGCACATACCCCCGCTTACAGCCATCACTCACACGCCACAAACCTCAACGCATTAGAGGGCCCTGGCTTCCTCTGGGGGCAAGGGGCCGGCCACCGATCGATGTGTGCTGATCAGAGAGGGAAATTACACTCATAACTAATTCAATGGCCCACAGGTACAACAATGACGTGAAGCACATAAAGATCCTGACCAAAGACGGCTGCTTCCACATCGCTGAGAACAAGAAGTTTCGAAGCATAGTGGTAAGTTTTGATGTGATTTTTGTCCCAGCAATTCTTAAAGGTATAGTCCGTAAGTATACATGTTTGCAGTCCGTAGAGGCCAGGGGAGGGGTAAAGTAAAACTCGACTACTATTGGTCACTAGTGGTAACCCACTAGTAGAGGCCAGGGGCAGGACTCAAATAAAATAATAATTATGATTGCCAATGTTACATCATAGAACAGGGTCATATTAAGCACATATTTCTACATATGGACTACACCCTGAAATAAATCTTGACATCCGCCTAATGAAGTGTCAAAAAATGTTGGAAGCGTGCACAAAAATAGCCAGTGATTACAGACATGTTTATGCTGGCCCCAGGGTGAAAGCATTATAGATAAGTCCAGTGCATATTGATGGGTGCACATGGAGGTTCTTTATAAAGGCCTGAATCTCTGATTTCCAATAGCACCATTTACGGCATGATGATTATTCCCAGTAATTATTTAAGACTGCCCACTAAAAGGCAGATGGTTTGGTAAACCTGGAAGAGAAAAAAAAATACATTAGAAAATATATAAAGAAATACATAAAAAAAATACAGAACCTGCCCAAGCTTATACCTGAGGGACCTGGTTGGACCCTGGCGAACGAACCAGCAAAAATAACAGAATAAATGCTGAGAAAATGATGGTAATACTAATAATAACAATAACAACAATAATAATAATAATAATAATAATAATAATAATAATAATAATAATAATAATAATAATAATAATAATGATGATGATGATTTTTCTCTGGGTTAATTGCGTGTTAGTTAGTCAGTCCTGGTCAAGACCCGTTTTTGTCTGTTGAAGAATTACTGAGAATCATGATGTTCTCTTTGGTAATCCAGTTCTTGTGCCTCTAACAGGAGTTGATTGAGTACTACAAGCACCATTCGCTCAGAGAAGGGTTCCGAAGTCTGGACACAACTCTGCAATTTCCATACCGGGAACCAGAGAACACCACTGTGCAGAGGTTCAACCGATCGGGCAGCAACTGTGAGTTCAGTTCACATCCAGAGCAATGTTTTACTCTCAATGAGTTCAGCTTTTAACTGAACATTATAATACCGTCTATTATTCCCATTCTCCCTCTGCTGACCATTCCCAACACTCAAGCCTGTCTCCTTCCTCTTTCCTCCCATCAAGCTCATTGCTGCAACTCACATGGGAGGACCGTAGAAAGAGACTCACTACTTGTTAAAGTCATCCGCTCTCATTGTAGCTAACGTTAATTGTTTGTGACGGCCCAGTAAAACGGTGGTTGGAGAATCTACTAACCATGATATTAGATTTGAAAGAGCTCTCTCTGGGCAATTACGGAAGCTCAAATCAATTCAAGCTTCCAGGGATTGAGGTAGTAATCTGGAAGGAGGCTTGAAGAAGGTAAACCAACACCGACTAATCAGGTTGGCAAAAATATAATGAGAGAGCCTGGTAGTCCTGCCTAAATAAGCACTTGATCTGAAGACTAATTGGATATATATTTTAGCTTTACACAAATTCACACCCGAAGTACAAAGAGAACCATGCACTGATCTTACAACACAAGTGGTCCATACATAAGAATAGTAATGGATTGCACTTCCAAGATCCACATTATTAATCCACTCTACAGTCAGATAGGTGGCGTTAGACTATCTCAGCATTCTGCCACAGTTGCCCTGGGTGCAGACTGATGGCAACGTGGCAGCCATACCATGCACACAGCCTCTTTGACCTCCACCGAAATCAGCAATTTAAACCAGAGGACTGACAGAAGGCTCCGGGCGTATCCGTCTGTGATTCGATTGTATAAATGAGTTAAATTAGGCTTCATTTATCACCATATGCAACATTTGGTGGTACTGAAGCTCTTGTGCTGCTGTGAAATTATTCTTATTTTTTACTTTTTTTTTTTACAAATATAAAAATCGAATATCTTTTAAGAATCATAATAACATA
Source organism: Philypnodon macrostomus (assembly GCA_036025475.1). Taxonomy (NCBI): domain Eukaryota; kingdom Metazoa; phylum Chordata; class Actinopteri; order Gobiiformes; family Eleotridae; genus Philypnodon; species Philypnodon macrostomus. The sequence goes on along the minus strand of JAVQKC010148319.1, from coordinate 5,125 downwards.
ATAACAGACACATCAGCAAGACTTATGCCTGTACTATAATCTGTATCATTGAAAACATTGAACGTGCCTGTTCCTACATCTTAACGTCTTACATCTAACCACTACACTGCTCTTTAGTTAGTTAATGGAGCATTGTTGAGAAGCGAAAGAAGTAAAAAGTTCTCGAGCCAACACATTTAAGACTGTACAGCTTGTACAGAGAGGGGCAATTGTTTTGGGGAAGAACAAGATTGGTTGGGACAGTGTTCATCCGGATGGGTTTTGTTGTAGTGGGGTGCTTCATCTTGTAGGCATCTAGACCTAGTCCGCAGAATCCAATGAATGTTTCAATCTGGATCACTTGTGTCCTGTCTCAAGAATCTCAATAAGTAAGTCAAGGTTGCTTTGTCTGGATTTTGAGCTTATATAGTAAATTGATAACAGTCCATTAGTCCTCCCAGTGCTATTGTAGGTTCTCTTCAACTTCCTTAGAGAACTGGTGATTCTGAATTCCATCCATCCATTTTCTTCCGCTTGTCCGAAACCGGGTTGCGGAGGCAGCAGTCTAAGCAGGGAACCCCGGCCTTCGACCACTGCCCGATCCACATTGCACCAGCCCTTTTTAAGGGTACCTCCCGCAGGTGGTGGGTCCACGGGAGGGCCTGACAGCGTGTGCTCGGGCGGGGACTCGAACCACCGACCCTCTGGTTAAAGGGCGAGCATCTACCCACTGCACCACCTCTGCGGTGTGATTCTGAATTGCCCCTAGTAAATGAATGTCTCTCTGTGTTTTTTTTCTCTGTCAGCCCTCCACGCTCCATGGTGTGTGCCGCCTAAAGCCCCTAGATGCAGGGACAGGCTACTTTCTCCTGCTACCCCTCAACAGGGATATGCAGAATTTTCACTCCCAAGTAGTTATCAAGGTAGTTTTTAACACACAACATGATCCTGTGAACAAATCACTCGAAACTGTGCACAAAATCTGACTAGAAGATTGGCGTGCTCCCCATTCATTTCTATGAAGCGGCAATATAATAGCACTAAGGTGAAGACTTTTGCAGTCACAGCAATTGAGCACTTGCTGATTGTATTTTAGCTTTCATCTTCTCCCTTATCGCCAAATTGTTCCAGTATTCTCGTTCACAGTCTGTATTAGTGCAACAGCTCACATTGTGCATTACCGTGTGGTCCCAAAATCACTTTGTCAAAATGAAAGCGTGTTAGATTCGGCCGGTGTTTCTGCTGCGGCCGTATAAAGTGGAGGGCCATTCCTTTTTATATGACTTTACCTGTACAGCGTTAGCGCCGCTGAGCTGTCTATATGTGTATTCATTTTGTAAGAATGCCGGGCTGCATATCAATAACATGGGCCAGTTCGCTGTCACGAGAGTCACATTTGTCATGAAGTTTGGACATTTGTGGAGATTAGATTGCTCCTACTGTCTGTGGCAGTAATATATAACGATGCTGATGTAGATGCTTGGCTCAGTGAAGTTAAACAGTCTTTTTCTCTTTCCATCTGTCAAAGCGGCTCATTGTCTACCACATAACAATACATTACTCTGTCCGATTACGTTGAATACAATTTGGAATGTGGTATCATGTATTGAATTAAAAACATTACCTCGATGTGTTAGTATGTAGTATGTTTGTAGTCATACAGATTTTTTGTTAAATTCCTGGACCCACAAGGTGTTCTGGAACCACACCAAAATCTATAAGAAGAAAGAATAACAATGATGATGACATGCTACCACCTCTGATACCGCAGCTGCCATGGGGCACACTGACTGAGAATGCCATCAAAATCTAACCATACAGTTTTGAGTTACCATGTAGTATAAACAAGCCAGCCAAAAAATGCCATCGAAAACAGAACCTTGGCAGAGGCATATTTTTTATGTAAAATTTGCTTAGACCTATATTTTCTGATATGCCATATAATATACCTATACATCTGTAAGTTCTGTAAGGATCTTAAAACCTCTATGCTTCACAGACACTTTTTGCTTCGAGATGCATCCTTACACAGAAAAACCCACACTTGCAGTTTCTTAGAAGAAGCGATCAATGCATTTGCCCACTATACAACACTATAAAATGCTTCGATATAAATAGAACTCTTTTGCTGGACTTTTCTTCAAGCTGTTCAAGAAGTGATTTTCTAAGACTGTGAATTCAAACCCACAGGAACCTCTGTAATAAATGAGATAGGCCTGTCCTCGAGAATATACAGCTGTGTCTGAATTACATCTGGAGGAGTGTCTTTAAAAACATTCAAATATAAGACTATTTTCTGAGCAGCAAATGTGAGACAGTAACTAATCCATGAGTACAGTCATGGAATACGTGACAGTTTCAAATGGAAAGTTATAGATTTTGAAGTGGTTTTTGTGATGGTTTTGGAAAGAGCAGCTTTAGATCAGATCTCCACAAGGAATACACCAGGGATTATCTTTACCAGGACTAACCCACGGCCAAAAGGCATAAGAGCTTTGGTAAATTGTCTACATTATTACTACATTTTGATGGAGAAGCTATGGAGACTGAATTTGAGGACTGTGTATGAACCCTGTTTTATGAATGTTTTTTTAGATTTATCATTTTTTTCTTTTGCTTCTCTTCTCCTGCCACCCCTGCCTCTCGCCACCCCCTGCCTCCTGCCACCCCTGCCTCTCGCCACCCCTGGCCTGTCCCACCATAGCCCCATTACTCTGCGGCCTGTCTATTGTAACTCCCACCGGCTACAGCTTTGTACCGCCTTCCTCTGCCCCCTTCTGGTCAGGTACAGGTATTGGTTATGTCTTATTTCTATGTCCCCCTCCATTTTGATATTTCGCATGCCTGGCTTCAGCTCAGTGGCCCCTCCATCGCTTCAGTCTTGGCTTCATCTCTTTTTAAAGTGCATGTGGATATGTGAAATAGATTGTTTAAGTAATGCATGATTTTACTGTGTTTCATGCCAGTAATTTTAGTATTGGTCGGATTGATCAGAGATGGTAGAGTTGCCAATATTGTTACTCAAGTAAGAGTACTGTTACTGCAAAATAATGTTACTCAAGTAAAAGTAAAAAGTACTCATTCACATAATTACTGGAGTAAGAGTAGAAAAGTACTGGTGAGAAAACTACTCAAGTCCTGAGAAACTGTTTGAGCGTAATGTCAGATTATTTGTTTAATTCTGTGGTAATCTGTAAAAAAATAAAAAGATAATAAACAGATTTTGATATTTTCAAAAGATAAACTAAAAACATAAATAATTTTTTTCAATAATTAAGGCACAAGAAACAGAATTTCACATCATCACATTTTTCACATAAAGCTGTTACATGACACACAGAGGTGGTAAAAGTACTCTTACTCTTTCTAGATTTACAAGAGTTTACTCAAGTAAGAGTACAGTTACTTCAAAATATTATTACTCAAGTAAAAGTCAAAAATATTGTGCAGTAAAGATACTCCATGGAGTACAATGTATTTAAAAAGTTACTCAAGTAAATGTAACTGAGTAACTGTAACTGAGTAAATGTATCTGAGTAAATGTGACTGAGTAAATGTAACTGAGTAACTGTAACTGAGTAAATGTAACTGAGTAAATGTGACTGAGTAAATGTGACTAAGTAAATGTAACTGAGTAAATGTAACTGAGTAAGTATGACTGAGTAAATGTAACTGAGTAAATGTGACTGAGTAAATGTGACTGAGTAAATGTAACTGAGTAAATGTAACTGAGTGAATGTGACTGAGTAAATGTAACTGAGTAAGTACTACCCACCTCTGGCTACCAACAACAGGAAACTGCATGAATTGTGTATAGTTGTGTATAATTGTGTATAATTGTGTATATGAATTATCTTATTGAAAAAGTAAGAGTTGGGATCTACATCCATTAAACAAACAGATAACCATATTTGACTGAATGAACCAGAACACGCCTTTTATTATTTGATGTTATTACCCTTTAGGCTTGTTCAGGTCTCTCTTAGACTGTAATAATCTCATCACATTGCTCTGGTTTGCCCTTGTTCTCTCTGTCCTCTCTGTGAGTGTGTGGTTCGGTGCAGCTCGTCCCGACTCAGATTCTTGGCTCACCTTTCTCCACTTTCTCACGTGTTCTAACTGCCCATTTACACAGGACCGATGAGTCTGTGTGCTCAGCTAAACATAAAACTATTGGGACACATGTTAACGGTGAAAAGAGAGAATCTGTCTTTATATCAGGATATTATTGGACAGAGCCCCAGTGTAAGATCGACGTGAACAAAATACTTTGCTAGGAGATATGGCGATCAAATCTAATCTCTAGATCTAATCTGGGAAGATCAGTGTATATAACATTTTTACTGGACCAATGCCAGTTCACCCTTGGACCCCCGGATCACCCACCCCCAGGTGCACAACAATTTATGATCTAGTTTTATCTCAAATATGCATACGAGATAGTTACATGTATTCATCCATCATACGATGCTCAATTTGACAAACTACTAAACTATGTAAAAGTACAGAGGAAAACGCTGGTGGGTCAGGGCCCAAAAGTTTCACTGTAAATGGAAATGCACCTTTAAAGCCCTCAAACTGTAACTTTGATTTTGAGAGAAAGTGTATAAAATCAATAGCCTGGCAAGCCTCTGTTTCAGCTTTGAGTCTGGTGACTCACTCGCATCAAGTGATTTCTCGAGTGAGTGAATGAAGAGATAAATGACCTGTGACGTTTCTGACTCAAACTCTCACTACTCCCAGGCGCCATCTTGAATGTTTTGGAGAAGAAGCAAGCGTCTCTGTGAAGGGTCACCTGACTCACTGTGTGTGGACTCTATAAATCATCAAATCAATGGTTACAGAGGAAAACTAGGCCTGTATATCGACGAAACGGCCCCATACATCTGCCCCATACGTCTGCCCCATACGTCTGCCCCATACGTCTGCCCCATACGTCTGCCCCATACGTCTGCCCCATAACGGGCACCTTAATCATACATTGTGTGATTTCTAAGGGTTTTAATATCGTTAACGAGCATTTAAGAGGCCCCGCCCCCAAACCATGACAAACATGGGAAGGGTCTATTTGACTTTTTTGATTTGTCTGGATGTTTGTGAAGAATGTTTTTACCAAATTTAGAAAATTCCCTGAAACTGCATCCTT